>VDFB02053224.1:0-58429 GCA_007258455.2 Sequoia sempervirens | reverse complement strand
TTTTCCATGCTTCAGCTCTCCCAAAACTATACTTTGCTGCCCTATCTCATTTTCCCAATCTCCTCAACTTCCACGCCTCTCTCAAGACTCTTGAGTCTTGTCTTCTTTTTGCCAAGAAAGGGAGCATTTAAATCTATTTGAATTCCAATGCCTTGGCTAGAGAAATTTTCCCATTTTGGGCATAATATATTTAACATTCAATACCATTTTAAATCTGCAATTTTAAATGTCCCTAAACATTGGTTTTTAATGAATTTTGGAAGTCAATATAATTGCAATAACCTCCAGATAAAGATGCCAGTCAAACAAAAATAAAATCACCAAGTTTTAACACCACAACAAAATTTAAAAGCAACCATTGAAACAAAATTTGAAAATGAAAATTGACCCAGATTGCTAGAGTACCCAAATGCTCCAACATCAAACACACTGGGTATGAGAAATGTTCCATGAGCGTAAAGCTCATGAACATTTGGGAAAGTATAGAATTGGAATTCCAAACTTCTCCAATTCTGAAGTGTTGACCCATGAAGGTTCATCTGATGCACAATTCTTTCGGCATATACCAAATACTCCCAATATTCTTTCCTTCGTGTGTGTTTTTCAATCTGTGAAGCAATGATTTGATCAATATTTTCACACTCCTTTGGTAATTCATGCATCCAATCTTGCACATCCGAAAAATTGAAGATGTACTTTGTTGTCCACTTGATTCACCTTCATGATATTTATATCAATTTGCAACATTAAATATTGAGGAGATATCAACACCAATTGGAAGCTCAATCTCATATGCATTTGATGAAAACTTCCACAAAACCTTGCATGGGCCAATCTTCTTCCATTTTAATTTATTGTATGTTCCTTGTGGGAATATCTCCTTCCTCAAATGTGTCATTACCAGCTCACCAATCTAAAACTCTTGCACTCTTCTATGTACATCAACATCTTCTTTATATTTAATGCTACTCTTCTCCAAATTCTCCTTCACTTCCTTGTGCAACTTATGAATATACTCAACAAAATATTCCTATACAACACTCTTTCTTTTCAATTCTACACTATCTCTTAATTCATCAACACCTCTTGGATACTACCCATACACAATTTGAAATGGACTCTTTCTTGCACCTCGACTAATTGAATTATTATTGGAAAACTCAGCTTGTGCCAATATCAAATCCCACTGACTTGGTTTATCCCCAACCAAACACCTTAACAAATTACCCAAGATTCAATTCACAACTTCAGTTTGGCCATCCATTTAAGGATAGTAGGCTAAGCTAAAACCCAATTATGTTCCCAATTCTCTTCCAAAAAGTACGCCAAAAATGACCAACAAACTTTGTGTCTCGGTCTAAAATAATACTTTTTGGCAATCCATGTAACCGAACTATTTTTTTGAAAAACAAATTTGCTATGTGGGAAGCATCACTACACTTCTTACATGGTATAAAATGGGCCAATTTTGAAAATCGATTCACTACAACAAAAATTGAGTCACTACCTCTTTGAGTTTGTGGAAAACCCAAAACAAAATCCATGTTGATGCATCCCACAGTCTCTTTAGTATTGGAAATGGCTGGTACAATTCAGTGTTTTTTCTCTCCTTTTTCATATTGCCATATTCTACATCCTTGCACCATTCATTTTACATTTGCACACATTTTGGGCCAATAATAACTCTCTTCCAACTGTGCTAATTTTTTTTCCACTACAAAATGTCCACCCAAACCTCCACTATGTTTCTCTCTCAACAGATTTTCCCTCATAGAACCTTGAGGTATGCACAATATTTTTCCTTTAAACAATAGATTTTTGTGAACAAAATACTCAAGCCATGGAGTTCTATCCACTCCCATTGGATTCTTACATGCTTTCCAAGCTTCTTTAAAATTAGCATCTTCTTCATAAAACTCTCCCATTGAATCAAAACCAACAACACTTACTCTCATTTCATTCAACAATAAACATCTTCTACTTAACACATCAACTCTATTCGATTTTCCACTTCTATGTTTCAATACAAAAGAATAACTTTGAAGGAATTCAACCCACTTCACATGATTTTGGCTAAGCTTACCTTGACTACTTATATATTGCAATGCGTGATGATCAATATACAAAAAAAAATCCTTCGGAAGTAAGTAAAGTCAACACTTCTTAAGATCTTGCACAATTGCATAAAACTCTTGATCATACACGAAATATTTCCTTTTTGCTTCATTTAACTTCTCATTGAAATATGTTATTGGTCTTCCCTCTTGAGTCAAAACTCCTCCAATCACTGTCCCACTTGCATCACAATCAACTTGGAACACTTTACCAAAATCTGGATGCGCTAACACGGGCTGCTCCGTCACCTTTTCCTTCAAAATATTAAAACTCAGGAGCTCTCTTTTATATCTTTCCAAACAAACTCTTTTCTATTACCCTCATCATCTCCATAATTGGTGCACATATCCCATTGAAATTTTTCATAAACTTCCTATAAAAACTTGCCAATCCATGGAAGCTTCTTGCTTCAAACATACTCTTTGGTGAAGGCCACTCAACAATTGTTTTCACTTTTTTCGGATCCATTTTCAGACCACTAATGGAAATTAAAAAACCCAAATATACTAATTCCTCTTTCATGAAACTACACTTTTTCAAGTTCACCATTACCTTTCCTTTGTAAAAAAATCTCTAACATGTTGCAAGTGCTCTTCCTTTGTCTTACTAAAAATCAAAATATCATCCAAATACACAATAACAAACTTACGAAGATATGGCTTCAAAACTTCGTTCATCAATCTCATGAAAGTGTCAGGAGCATTCGTTAATCTAAATGGAATTATCAACCATTCATACATCCTATCTTTGGTTTTGAAAGCGGTCTTCCATTCATCTCCCTCTCTTATTCTTATTTGATGGTAACCACTTTTCAAATAAATCTTTGTGAAATATTTGGCTCCACTCAAACAATCCATCATATCATCCATTCTTGGTAATGGGAACTTGTATTTGATGGTTATCTTGAATATTTCTCTTGAATCCATACACATTCGCCAATCCCCATCTTTCTTTGGTGCTAGCACTGCTGGAACTGCACACAGACTCAAACTTTCTCTAATCAACCCCTTATAAAACAACTCTTGCACTTGCCTATTTATTTCATCATTCTCTTGTTGTGACATTTAGTATGGGGCCTTGTTTGATAAACTTGCACCGAGAATCAAATCCATGATATGACTAATGATTTTCATGGGTGACAATCCATTGGGTAACTCCATTAATATTTTAGCATACTCACCCAAATCTCTTGAATTTCTTTTGGTATTTCATCCTAATTCTTCGCTGCCCCAACTACTGCAAATTTGGAAACTAAAGAAAAACATGCTTTCTTCCTTTTGAATTCTTTCAAAAATTTCTTTATGGAAACTAAGCGTACTTTGGGTTTATCTTCATCTTCTCCTTCTCTATTCTTCAACGGGTTCAATATATATTCTTCTTCATCTTTCTTGATTGTGTACGTATTCATTTTCCCATCATGAACAACTTGTCTATCAAATTTCTATGGTTTTCCCAAAAGAATATGATAGGCATCCATTGGCATTATATCACACATGACTTCATCCTTGTAACTTCTAATCTAAAAAGTAACCATACATTGCTCATTCACCAATAATTGATGCTCTTTTTTTAATTACGAAACTTTGTATGGGTTAGGATGTTTGATTCTCTTCAATTTCAGTTTGTTCACCATTTCTTCAGACACTATATTATTAGTCCTACCACTGAACAATAACTTTGCAACATTTTCCACTTACCTTACACTTTGTTCTAAACAAATTTCTTCTACGAATTGGTTCTAGTTTCTCTTTTTCTGGGTTCAACAAAATTCTCCACAACATCAATGATTCTCCATCTTCAAGGTCTGTTACATGCTTTGTTTAGGTATCCTTCTCATTTTTAGGTTGTGCAACATGCACTTTTGACACTTTTCCAACATCTTGCTGGATTTGTGGACATTCAAATGCCCGATGGCCTACTTCCCCACATTGAAAACATGTGAAGTTGAAACCTCTTCCTATACCTCTTCCATATGACCCTCTTCCATGAGAGTAATCTCCTCTTCCTCTAGGGAAATCTCCTCTTCCCTTGCCTTCTTACATACTTGCACTTGATGAGATTGCTTCCTCTTGTTTGTTTTTGAAGCCTCTTTTGCTGTTCAGTGGTCCTCTTCCACATGAAAATATGCCTCTACCCCAAGAGTTATTTTGTTGTTTCCTATTGAGCTTTTCTTCCACTTTCAATGCATATTGATATGCCTCCTCCATGCTATGAATATTAACCATATTGATTTCATCTTGGATGGATATGTAGAAACCATTCAAATATCTTGAAACTTGCTCCATATCATCTTCTTCACGACCATCTCTTATGCTTAACTGATAAAACTCTTTGGTATACTCCTCAACATTGCTATCCTATTTCTTTAAATTCTAAATTTTTCTAAATAAATTAATTTGGTAGTTTGTTGGTAGAAACTTGGATTTTATTTTCATCACCATTCAATCCCATGATTTTATTTTTTCCTTTCCCTTTCATTGCATTTCTTCTTGCAGGTGATCTCACCACAAGGATGTGTTCCCCTTCAACTTGGTGTGAGCATATTTCACCATAGGGATGTGTGCCCCTTCAACTTAGTCTGAGCATATTTCACCTCCTACTCTTCTTTGGTGTGAGCAACTCTTTTGCATTTAACCCGCCTTTGTAACTTAGAGGATCAAATTGTGGCTTGGAATTTATTTTAGTAATGGCCTTGATAAATCATTCTTCACCTAGCTCAAGACTCAGTTGGTTCACTTCCTCTCCACCTTCAACAACTTTCTCTTCTTCATCATCACTTATGTCCACCATATGGACTCCTCTTCTCTATCCCATTTCCATGGCCTCCATTCATGTTGTGAGACCTCTAGCTACCTCCATTATGTAGTTTCTTATTAATTCTGCAATCTCAAGCTCCATGCCTTTGGGTGTTCTACCTCTGTGACCCCATCCTCTATATTCCATTTTGCTTCTCAACACAACCTATCCCTTCTTTAATACCAATTACTGAAAATCAATTGCTCTGGGTCTTATCAGACTGAAAACAAATGGAAGCAATCAACTCATACAAAAGAAAAATCCCAAACAAAATTTAACCATACAAATTTTTGAAGTAAATGTCACAATTTTTTTTGGTTCAAATTTAGAACTTCACATTTACATATATGCAAATAATAACATGCTAAAATCTGATTTGTTTTCCACTATTCTTGCTCAATCTCCAACTCTTCTTATTCCCAATATCATGCTAGAAACATGCCTTCAAAACTAATTAATAACTATAGATTTTTTCCAGCCACTCATGAGGTCAATTTTCTTCATTGTAAGCACTCAAACTGTTGTCTATTCTCCATCCAATTGCTGAATTTTCTTCTTTTTATTGCTGCACCTCCAAAAACTCTCCCCTTTTCCACACTTTAGCTCTCCCAAAACTATACTTTGTTGCCTTATCTCATTTTCCTAGTCTCCTCAACTTCCACACCTCTCCCAAGACTTTTGAGTCTATCTTTTTTTTGCCAAGAAAGGGGGTGTTTAAATCTGTTTGAATTCCAACGCCTTGGTTGGAGAAATTCACCCATTTTTGGCATAATATATTTAACATTCAATACCATTTTAAATCTACAATTTTAAATGTCCCTCAACATTGATTTTTAATGACTTTTGGAAGTTAATATAATTCCAATAACCTCTGGATAAAGATGCCAGTCGAACGAAAACAAAATCACCAAGTTTTAACACCACAACAAAATTTAAAAGCAACCAAAAAAAAATTTGAAAATGAAAATTGATCTAGATTTCTAGAGTACCCAGATGCTTCGACATCACTTTTTGATCTTTTGAAACAAAAAATAGCATGTGATCCTTTACTTTTTCAATATTTTTTACTAAAATATGCATGCATAAATGACAAATTAAAGCAACCTAATATTACAATTAGATTCCAATATAAAAAACTTATGATTTTAAAATGTTTACAAATGTAACAAATATCTGGTTCACCAAAATGCGATATGGGAAAATGGGATCTAGGGTCTAAATCACACATTCTCCTACATCATATTGAAAGGAACCAAAAATATCACAAATACCCACTTGGCTACTAACGACTATAGAAGAGTTAGAATGGTGGATCAGGGTTTTGGTTATTTTAGGTGGGTTGTGGGATTGATTATGAATTAACTTGATTTGATAATTTGAATGTGTACCTAGGTCAACTATTGAATTACAATGAACTATCATAAATAGAAAGAAGTATATAACTGAAACACGAAAACCAATTACAAAATAACAGAGTGTAGAGAAAGAGGAACCTAACATATAAATTTGATCTCAAATTGGTTAGAGAGGGGCGTTGATGCCAAACACCTAAAAATATAGATCTCAGGAATTTGAAATTAGATGTCAAATGGTCACTATCTATAGGTTTTTCCCTTATGGACTTAACTTCAGAACTTCATCTATCGATGATTAATTCCTCTTTTCCTAATTTGTTGACATGTGAGGCTTGAATGCTTGATCTTGTAATTAGGCTTCAATCCTTTCCCAAACCCAGTTCAAAATTTTCACCTATGTCCACAAGAGAGGATAGAAAGGGTTGTGTCATATAGGGTCTTGCCTAAGTCAAACCCCATTTTATTGTTTCCACCTCCAAAATGGCTATGATGATGTAAAGAGTGCTTACCCTCGATTAGGCAGAGACAAAATGGATAAAAAGGAATGATAATTTGGTAAGTGCTACAACTTACCACTCATTTATGCCTTCCTTGATGAGCTGACATCATTGTACTCATCTCATTCAAGGATAATTGGATACTTGATTGAAGGTCTTTCAAGTGTTAGTACTTACAAAACAAATAAATATAAAACATGAACAAACTCACATATAAACTTGATGTATTGCAATTATGAATCTTGATCAAGATAATAAGTGTTGTAAACTATGCTAATTCTGCTCTTGACTACTTTTTAGGATGCTCAATTATCACTAGGATTGCTTAGGGTTTCAAATAATGAAAAGGGCTTGTATTTATATGCATTAATTTATTTTCCCATAAAATTAATTATCAAAATTTGATAGATGAATTTAAATTTTTCAATGTTAAAATATTTATAATAAGATATTTAAAGTGGGGCCAAAATAGTTTGGATAGGGGAACTAGTGCCCTAGTCCAGACCTATTTTGGGTCTTTAAGTGTCGTTAAATAAATATTAAATTGTAATTCCCAATTTAATTATGATTTTCCAAAGATGATCATAAAATCTGAAATTTAAGAGCACAAATGAGTCCAAGCACATAGGGGGAACTAAACCTAGTGTGAAATGGTCAAGGGTGGCAATATATGATGCTACATGTCTCTTAAGAAACTTTTCTTGAAGCCTATAGCCCATATGGATCTAGACATTTGGGGAGAAAATGGGTCCTCCCCTAGCATGTAGCCACCCACCCCAACATTTTTGTGCAATCAATTTAACCCTAATACTTAAAGAACATAAAATATGGCTCTTAGAAATATTAGGTTGAATGTAAATTAAGCATTTTACAATAAGGAATTCCTTGTTGGCATAGTCAAATGAGTTTGATTTGACAAAAAAAATAAGAAAGATTATTATGGAGGGACCCCACATCTAGTTGTAGGTCTAGATAAAACATTCCTAAGCCCCACAAACTCGAAGAATTGTTTCATCAAACTTGGGTAGTTTTTTAATCTTAGTTCTCTTAAGAGACTTTTTTAGAAGCCTATAACCCAAATGGATTGGGAAACCTAATGGAAAAAATGAGTCCTACCCTATAATTCACCCACCTATCCTAATGTGTTGGCATATTCGATTCAACCCCATGAAACAAAGAACATAAAATATGGCTCTTGGAAATATTAGGTTGAACACAAATTAATTTTTTTGCAAGAATGCATTCCTTGTTGGCATAATCAAATAATTTGAAGATGCAAACCATCACAACTAACACATGATTCTTTTAAACATAATTTATTATAAAAAATTTGTCCATCCACTCTTTCACATAACACACTTGAATTAAAATATCTTGATTATTTAGGTAGGACTTGTATCATATATTCTTGCAAAACATATTTAGTGTTTAAAGTAGCACATATATGATAATAAATATCATAATGCATATAAATTTTGATCGTGCCTCAAATTTTTTCTGGCCCTGTGTGCCAGGAACTCTTCCCCAGGCATAAAAAAATCAAAGATGGAGTCCACGTGCTTTCTAAGCTACCTAATATTCTCCAGGACTTTTTCAGACATTATGAACAAGTTTTCACTACCCAGGATTACACGTTGGAGCGTTAGCAAGCCCTTCATGATTTCCTTACTGTTGTACCAAATAGGCTATCTTCAGCCTAGAAAGCTTTTTGTGAGCAGTTGCTCACTGTTGAATACTTGAAGGAAGCCATTCATACCATGGCAGATGACAAGGCCCCGGGTGTTGATGGCTTCCATTGTGAATTTTTCAAGGCCCTTTGGGATTGTGTTGGGCAAGATTTACATAATTTTGTTCATTCCAAAACTCTGGGTAATATAATTAATAAAGGAAACATTAAATTCATACCTAAGCCTGGAGATCTCGAGGACATTCGTAACTAGCGGCCTATGAATGCTCCTCAATGTCTCATAAAAGATCATTGTTAAAGCTTTGGCTCTAAAGATTCACCATCTTTTTCCTTAGATTATGCACCTAGAGCCAACTGGTTTCATTAAAACCATATTTATTCTGGACAACATTATTGTCATGTGGGAAGGTATGGAGTGGGCTAGGCATTCGGGCCAGAAAGCCATTTTTCTCAAAATTGATTTTTCCAAAGCCTATGACCACATTGAGTGGCCTTTCATTCTTGCCATGTTGAAAGCCTTGGGGTTTGGGCCTAATTTCATTTAGGCCATCCAAATGCTTTTCTTAGATGCCTCTGCTTGTATTACCATTAATGATCACCAATCTTCTACTTTTGGTCTTTTTTGCTCTATTCAGCATGTATGTATGCTTGCTTCTTCTCTTTATGTGCTTGCTACCGAAGGATTTGGTTATTTACTGGCCATTACAGTTTCTTAATAGCATGTTAGAGGCATTTCCCTGCCTAACTCCCAGGCTTAACTTGTTAATGTATATTTTGTTGATGAATCTTTCCTCACCCTTTTGGAGGAAGAGAATAATATTAAGGTGGCTCTCAAATTCCTTCATATTTTTTGTCTTGCATCTGGTTATGTCATTCAATGGCATAAAAATTTGTATTATAGGTAGTTTATTTTTCCCACTCCTCATTGGTTTCAGCAGTACGGTTGGAAATGGATTGGGCCAGGGGAAATCTTTTAGTTTATGGGAATTCCCTTCACCTTCCAAGCTTCTCCAACTAAGTTGTGGCAAGTTGTGCTCTCTAGGATTGAGCAAAAGTTGGCCTATTGGATTACCAAGCCTCTTTCTCTAGCAGGAAAATTTCAAGTTTGTTCTAATATTTTGGTTGATACGCATGTTTATTACTCCTCTTGTTGGGATCCTTCTAAGGCCGCCTATGCCAAGCTTGAAAAGCTTCTTCGAGACTTTCTTTGGGCCTCTACGAAGTCTCATTGAGGCTTTCACCCCGTTGCTTGGGAGTTTTATTGCTTACCTAGAGACTTTGGAGGTCTTGGGTTGCTCTCCACTCAAAGATAAGGGGCTTCCTTGTATGTGAAATGGATTATTAGAGCCCTTACTAGAGATGAAGCCTGGAAACTTCTCCTCAGGAATTGCATCCAATCCAGCTCCCCTATTCACAAACCCACTTGGAAGGGGATTGGATTTCAAACCCTTTTGGTTATGAAGGAACCAGTCCAAATTGTGGGAACTTTCATGACTAAGAGAATTTAGAGAGCTTGGGAAGCGATTAAGCCTTGGCTCCACTAGGCTAGCTCTAGCTTCCAAGATGGGCTTTCACTCAACCAATAGAATATTTGGTGGTCGCCTCTTTTTTTAGTAGTGTCTAGTTGTTGGCCAAATCATCTTGGCTTAAGGTGCTAAGGTTCCACAAGAAAGGAATTCAAAATTTTCAACATGTGTTCCACATACCCACAATGCACATTATGCCTGAACCATCGATTTTTAGATCACTATGGACAACTCTAGCTCTTCTAGGGTTTTTCACCTTAAAGGAGAGAGATAGGACCCAATAATGCAAGGGGCCCATTGAATTAATGTTATGTGTGATGTTGTCTAACCTAAATGAAGTAAATTAAATGCAATTTATTGATCTAAATGAATTAAAATGAATGCAAAAGTGCAATTTAAAGCTATGTTTGAAAACACATTGTGTAATGCAATAATGAACTAAATGAAAGAAATATGCAGAACATAAATAAAAGGGATGAATCTAAGTGCACCTCGATGAAATTTGATGATTCTAGAGTGTTTTGAATGCTGATGGAAATTACTGATTTTTCACAGTGGGACTCATTTGCCCAGGACGGTGAATTAGTCCTCTTTGTAAAACAGTGTCGAGAATTGGTTTCTGACAGTTAGGATCTAGAATCTGACAAAACTCAAATTTTCAGTTCTAGGTGGGACTCATTCTCCATTGATGGCGAATCAATCCTCTCCCAAAATTTTAGAAAATTAGGAGACAACTTTGTAACACCAGATCTGGAAATATCTGCTTGTCAGATTATTGAAGTCAAATATGCAGGAAATAGACATAAAACCCTCTTCAAGCTTGAAATAGACTTGAGTTGACTTGAAAAACCTAGTTGACTTTGCTTTCCATTTTTCAACACATAAATGCTTGATAAATCTGCATACATAAGTTTGCAAACACACATGCAAGAGGGAAAAATGGTTGAGGGTTAGCAAATAGGGGTTTTCCTTGGTCAAACCCCACTTTTGGTAATCAAACCCTTAATGAAATAATGAAATGTAAAGGAATGATAAAATAACAACATGAAAATGCTATCATCTTACCAAATCCTTGATAATGCAAGTCTGAAGTAATGTCAATGGATGCTTCAAAGTGCTAAAATGTTGCTTGAATTGATGTTGTAATATGCTTGAATGCTTGAGATTGCTTGAATGAATGATGAGATTGAATACTTGAATGAGGAGATTAAAAATGCCTATTTATACAATCTTGTGTCGTAGTTTCTCGGTCATACCTTATCACAGGCTGACATCAAGTGATTTTTAATAAAATACTAAAAATAAATTTAAAATATTTTGAATTTGGGGCCAAGGGGGACTCATTTGCCACCCATGGTGAATGGGTCCCACCTAGGACCTGAAAACAAGTGTCAGAAATTAAGTTGCATTTAATGTTGTTTATAGGGATAATATCCAAAAATACACTTAATAAAAGCATATGAGGGCATAAAGGGGTCAAATAAGTCATAAGAAGAGATAAATAGTGAAGTTGTGCCTAGGAAAGCATGAAATCTTGTTACAAGACTTTACAACACTTCAAAATAGGACTTGTTGATGTGTAAAAAGATGATTTTTAGGTGAATTGTAATGAATAGAGTCTAGAAGAATGTAGAAATTTCTTACAACACTTCACAACACCTTCACAAGACTTTATTATTTGAATTTTAGAACCTAAATATGCATGTTCAAGCCATGTTGCAACATAAAATCAAAGAAAATATATCAAATACCATGAAACAAGACCTAAAAGGCCATGAAAATGATAAGGGGCCATTTTTCTACAACACAATGCCATGGGAAGATTTTTGTGCTTGTTAAAGTCTCCATAACCAGGACCGTGATACTTATAATGGTCTGGTGAATGCTATTCTTGTAGATATGTTGCATAAAGTGGGAATTCATGGGTCCAAGCCCTAGTCGAAGGACTAGAAGTGGTACCCAGACACCCCTTTTAGGAATTACAAGTCTAGGCTTGGTTTTATGTGGCTTTAACTGTAATTTCCTATGGCTGAAATTTTGAACCAAAGGTGGCTTCTTCGATCCTCCACTCATGTTTGGTGAAAATATTCTTTGCCACTTGGTCTACAAGTGTTCAGTTGAAACTTTCCCACTTTGCTTGGTGTATTCTTTTCCAAGGTTGCATGTGGGGGCTCAGCTTGTTCACTTGGGGGTCTAGGACCCTCGGTGCCATTTTTTTGGGCAAGCTAAGTATTTTAAGCATCTCTTCTAGTTTTACACCAGAGCTTAGTAGTATTGGAATTAGATTCATGACTTCTTTCAACCTTTCAGACTGGAGCCCTTCTCCTATCATATGGTTCTGCTGGGATATTTGCCCAAACTTCTTGCTAAGTATACCCAACTTTGGCACACTTTTAGGGTGGAAATCCTCTTCAATATCTAGAAAGATAGAAATGCCTGCATATTTGCTCACACTCAAATGGATAAAAATGTTTCTTTGTATTCTAAATCTATTATTTTCTCTAACATTCTTTTGCAGATACAAGTTCAAGAAAACAAAGTTGCACTTGAGGTGGCTCACCTTCAGGTGCTTTTGGATCATTAGGGAAATGCCCCATGTACTATGGTTCAGGTGCCCATTCGCCCTCCTCCTCTCGTAGTTGGTTGCCCTCTCAGGGCTGATAGCAGAGTGGCTTTGCTTGCCCCCACTCTTAGCCTCCTCTTCGGTGTGGTTCCCACCCTCCTTGGCAGTCTCATTCTCCTCCTTTGTGGGCTAGCCAGGGGTGGCCCTCTGGAGGAGTTGCGAGGAGTAGCCGTGGCGGTTCTAGGTGGCCCTCTGACACTACTCTTGGTAGTGGCTCTGGTTGGCCAGACTCTAGTAAATGCTTTCCATGTTTGGCGCTTGCAATCTTTCCCCAACACGAGGAAGATAAAGAGAAGAAAAAAGAAGCTGATGATGGTTGGGGCCCTCCTCTCAACGTCACTACAGACCCCGCTAATGTATAGGGGAAAAAGATGGATCACAGAGACCCTCCTGGCTCTGTTGGCACTACTTTAGCCGCTTGGTGGCTTTTTCCTTTTATATGCTTGTAATGTTTATGGATTTCTGGGCTAGGCCCATGTGACTCTAGTTTTTTGTTTTCTGGGATTTTCCCAAGTGACTCTCGGGGTGTGCCTTCTTACCATCCACCCTTTTTTGTGAATATGTAACTTTATCTTTATTAATAATATAGATAGTTGCCTATTCATCAAAAAAAAAGTTATGCACTCTACTACAAGTAGTGTGTGCATAATTTATTTTAACATAAAAATGTTTGGACATCTCAAAAACCTTTTTTCTAATTCTTATTTGAGGATATCTCTTATTAAATTTTTGTTTTAGTCATTCCAATAAATGTTTAAAATGTAGTTCAAAATTTTGATATCTAATTCTCCTTCTTACAATATTGCTTTGATTAGGTGAAACTCTTGTGTTATTTCTCTAAAAATGTTCAATCAATTCTCTTAAGGTATCAACAATTTTTTTTCCTTTGTGTGGCTTCTACCTAAGAATGTTCATAGTGTAGTATTATCAAGATTTTCAACTATTACACATCTCCCAATGGCTTTCAATAATTCTTTTCTATTCATTTTTAGTAATTTATTTCTTTTTCTAGTTAAATGAGATCGTTTTTGTTTCGTTGCTTGTTATAGTTGATATAAGAAAACTTTAGGAAACATTACTATCTTTAGTGAGTGAGGTTGAATCTACTGATTGGTATACACCAATTAGATTTCTTACAACAATTTTTTCACGATCAATATTATGTGAGCTTAGACTGAGGATCTTCATAGTGTCTAAAATTAAGATTTTTTTATCGTTTCAATCAATAATTGACACCTTACTATTTCATTTAAACTTTCAAAAAAATAAATTATATTTTATTTCATGAATTTTACTAGCCATTGGTTTTAAAATATTTTCATCAATTTTAGTTAGACGTACTTTAATTTTTTATGGATAATTCTAGGAGGTATTTTTATTGACATGTATTATTGGTTTGCATTAGATAAATTTGGTTCATTAATTATTATTTTAATAGGTGTTATGGGACTTGTTTCTAAATGCATATTGATTGTTATTGGTGACATACCTTCTCCTCCAATTTTTCTCATTTCACAAAGCTTTTTCATGCACTTCCTTTGTTTCTTTCTCTACCCACTTGTTCCTTCCCATGTAAATTATTTTCTTTCTCAATACAGAAAATTTTTAATATATGTTGATTGAAATTTTTATCACATAAAAATAATAGAATGATCATAAAAAATGAAATGTATTGATCACAAATAAATCTTAAAATAAGTATATGATTTTTCCTTATAAAAATTAAAGAATTATTAAAAATATGTCGATAGTAACCAAAATTGATAAACAATAGTCTTCATATACTTATATAAAACAATTCAATCATTTATACTTATATAAAACAAAAATATCTCATGGAATGTCACAAAAAAGTGCATAGATTTAAGCATGTGCAAACTTGTAGTGGAACCAAATAACAATTTCCATGTCTTTTTCCCATTATGTAGCATCCTTAGAGATCTAAGTAACATGAACACATTTTCTACAATGCAAGTGCAATATGTAATGCACTATGTTATATAGTGTTTTAAGTTCCCAACTTGTTTGGTTTTGGGAAGGCTTGAATAATGAAGTTAAGGTTGGCCTCCTAATTTTTCTCGATTGGACATTTTATTTTCTTTCAATAGTGTTTTATATCTTTAACATCATCAAAGTTACTCATTTTATAATAATATTTGACCACATTACCATCAAAAGATTGCACATCTTCTTAGCTTTCTAGCCATATATTTTAATCTACTTGAAATACATTAAATATATTTATTTTTATTTTGTTTTACTAATTTTTCTATATTCTTTAGATAATATGTATTTATTTTTATTTATAACTTTTGATCTACTAATCAAATATTTTAAAAAATAATATAGGTTTATTCTATGTTTCATTTTTTTTGATAAAAGCTCTATGTTTCATTATTTACACATTCAAAATATATATATATTCAATTATTTTTATGCAAGTTATGTGATACATATGCTCAATGATGCAATTTTTAGGATGCATCTAGTTAAAACAATTATTAAAAAAATATTCAATAAAAAATACACAACTTCTACAACTCACTCTTAACTATATTTCTACTTGGTGAATTTAAAGAATACTAAATGCAACGAAAAAATAGGGGTGCACACCAAACATTATGTTATAATTTATTAAAAAAAAAGAATAATTTGGTATGTACATGACCTTTAAATCTCTTAATCTTAACCATTTAAAAAAGAGTTTAGTAGTTAAGAAACTGGATTTAGAGTACCACAATTTTTGTTCTTGTCATATCCTTAAATTTTAAGTGCACTCATCAATTATTCATCCAAATTTAGATTTGGCTAATTGTAAAAGATAAAAATAAGTGGCCACTTTTTACTCTCTTTTGTCCCCCACTGTCATACACATACCAATGCATGGTATGCTTGATCAATGATTATGTGAGTGAAATAAGAGATTGTAGTGTCTAAGCCTCTACACTCATCTTCAAAATTACATGGGATGTGACATGTTAAATGGATGGTTGAATGGGGGTCTCACCAATCAATCTTGTGAATGGTTTAATATCTTTTCGTCATATACACAACCTTTGCCTCTTATTCAAAATCACAAATATCAAAATAGTTTAGGATCTCATTGAAGACAAATTTATAATAAAACCTCATAGTTATCATATAGAATATAGTAAAAAATCATTCACCACCTACACCAAAAATTATTTTCTATTTACTTGTGGTTGTAGCATTGGATTGGAAATCTTTCGCAACTTGTTGTTAATTGTGCATTAGTTTTTTATTAATAAACAATGTGCATGATTTATCTTTGGTAACTTTTTATCCTTCTCCATATCATAAAATAATTTTGTGGCAAAAAAATGACAATGCTTTTCTTTATGACTTTGCTTTATTTGCTCTATGATGAAATCAATATGAAATATCAAAGACTTTAATGACGTTGCAAGAGCATGATAGTGCATGCTTGTTGCATTAGGATTTTTAACATTTCTATTAATGATATAAGCTATATTTTGTTGTTTTCAATTTGTCCTTTAATATATTATTGTGTTTCAAGAGGATGCAAGGGAATTATAGAGGTAAGATGGGAATTTTTAAGTTCATGTTCTTCTACCTCATTTTTGCATGCATTTCATTGAGTGGAAGATTTTGAGGTGGAAAAGGAAGGTTTGGAATGACTAAAAAGAAAATTAAACAAATCAAATCTAATCCAAGCAAACATATTTTAATCTAAACTAAAGTAATTAAAAAAAATGATATAAATTACATCTTGCATATCGGGGACATTATTGACAAGGAGATGGCTTCAATTCAACTTAGAAACATGGGCACATTTTCTCTCAATTTGTTTTGCTACCAATGAAGAATCTAAAATAAAAAGAGGCAGCTCTCGACTTCTATATTTTTTAGTTTTATGTTGGTATAATATGCTCACATTTAGGTTTGGATTAATTGAACCTAAATGTGTTCATTTTTACAACATAGATTTTTACAAAATGGCCAAGTCTTAATGTGCTCATGTTATAATGCAAAGGTGATATTTTTATAAAGACAAGCACATTATCCTTTATTTTACCTAGAAATATTTTTTATCATTTTGTGTCCCCCATCTTTATGTGTACATCATTAAAATAAAATATATTTTTAAAAACTAAAAACACAATTCTATATTTCAAAACTATAATTATATGCATGTTGTTATATCTTCGTATTAAAAACATTCAAAATTAATTTGAACATTTTCATATTCAAATTTATTTATAACTCGGGCGACTAACTAAATTTAACTAGGTAGTACTTCACGAGTTAAAGTAATAAGAAAGAAAGTGAAGCATTACCGCCGATGGAAATGCCGGTTGCTTCCTCCAATTTTATGTTGCATCAATTCCGACCGACGGAATCCCGACTAGTGACTACTCGTTTAAAACTGGACAGTCGAGTCATCTAATGTGGTGGCATAAATACCTCCCAGCTGTTTTTGGTGGCATTTGAATCTATCCATAACTTCCAACGCTGGCCCTCTAACAAAATAGGGCGTACGTAATTGTCAGATGAAGTTTAGTGGCTGGTTTTGACGATTCCAAATTTCCTCTGTTCTTATTTGGTGTGGTAAGTACCTGGCATGTATTTAATTATTGCAAAATCTTGTTAATGATTTTTTAACAATAAATATTAACCGGCCACTTTTTATCGAAACCCTCCAAAACTAAATTCTTAGACTTTTAACAATTTATATAAAATACAAAAAAATTCCAATGAATAAATCTCTAGATAAGATAAGAACTCTATGACCTGCTTGTGGCTGGGACATGGACATCTGTAATCACCGATGAACGGGCTGGAAACGGAAACATCGCCGAACACACTGTTAGTATTGTAGTCGTTGGCATTAATAAAAATCAACGGTGTATTTACCAGTTCTTGAATATAAGGAGGAGGCCGTGACGAGGTACTAACTGACTATCCGTTAACCCTACAGTCAACTGCCACGTGGAAAACTACTTTAGGACGGTAGGTGCACAAGCCCACGGACTATAAGTGACTCCTAAACGACAACCTTAATGCCAATTTAAATTGGACACTTGTCCTGAAAAGTCTATGAAATGACCGGACAATGGCCCACGTCTGCTCATTTACTGTTCCATCATTATCTACGTCTAACGGACCGTTCCAAATTCCAACTTCCGTTTGTCATACACATTGTGTATATATATATAACATATTTTCTTCTTGTTCCATCGTATCCTCATCCGTCCAAGCTTGCCTTCGAAATTTGTACGCACAAGCGCTGTAAAATCTGCGCACTGCAAGGTTTACTTGTTTTATTTTCCTGTAATATCTATCATGTCTGGCCTGCTGAGTAAACGCAGTCGAGAGGATGAGCCTTTGCAGGGTTCTCCTAAGCGTTTTCACGCAGAGCAACAAATCCTGTACATCTTGGAAGAGGATGAAATCCGGCGAGAAGAGTGCGTTGAGAGCGAGGAGGTTGTCGGTGGATTCAACAGAAGCGTGGAGGTTGAAATAGAGGAGGTTGATGGTGGAAAGAGAAATCTTGAGGAAGAAATTGAGGAGGTTGTTAATGGAGTTATGAGAAGTCTGGAGGAAGAAATTGGCCTGACATGTTCTTCATCTTCTTTTGAGGGTTCCGGTGGCTCCTCTGCTCTCAGCACAGATAATTCGACGGCACCTGATATGACCAACTGCTGTGGGATCGATGTGGGATATCTTTTGGGAGCGTCAGATGATGAGCTTGGGCTACCGCCCACCCCTGTTCTCAATTCAGACTTCCACCCCACTTCTCCTTCTTTAAATGAAAGCGCTTCTTCTTGTCTGGATTTCCCCCAAAATGCAGAGCTGAAGAGCTTTCTTGGCAACTGGCAGTTCGAGGACGATTTCGTGGACTACACGCAATTTTCTGAAGACACTGCAGCCACCCTCTGGGATATCTTCAGCCCAGGGGCGTTTGTTGATGGCGATTATTCTGCGGCATGTAGACTGGAAGCTGCTGGTGGCACTTATTGATTTCAAAGAAATCTGAAATTTAAATGTGCATTGTATTTTGGAATATCTTTAGCAAAATTTATGGAATGTACAAATTGTTCTTTCTTCATATATTTTGGGTTGTCTGAACATTTTGTCTTCAAAATAATGATAATAACCTCTGCTTAAAATAAAATTCCACGCTTCGAACTTTATTTGCTGCAAATCTTTGTTTTAATTTGTCTGAAGTAGGAGGCCGAGGTTTCATTTTTGGTTATTTTCCGCCGCCTCTTGAGACCTTTACCATGGTTCTTATCGAATTTTAAAAGCTTAAGGTTAACATACTAATGGAACTTACAGTTTACTGGAGTCATTTAAGTGTCTTCTCAGTTTTCTGTACATCATAACAATTATTGTTGTCTACCATCAAACCAGAACTTGTTTTATTGTTGAATGAACGGTTTCAGTTAAAAAAAATAAAAAATGTCTAACAGAGTACATGTCATTTTAGCTGTAAATGATTGATTAAGGTCATCCTTAGACGCCATATTCATTGAGACTAACCAGACAACTTAAAATCGGCTATTAAAACTGTAATCAGCCATTCTTATTTGCCGTTGAACATCAAAACCATAAATGACAGAGCGTTTAAGAATCCGGCAGTAACGACCCTTTAGACTAAGATCATATAAACTAGAAGCATATTTAATTTCTCAAAGCAGAAATTTATAAAAAAGTTTTAACAAGTTTTACAAGAAGAAGATGAATTTAACAAAAATGAATCACCAGTAAATATTTATAATTGATTGTGCTTTACCTAAAATCAGTTTTTAACAATCTTTTAAAAAACAGGATGAGCTTCACAAAATGAATTGATGGTGTATTATCCCTGATAATGACAGGCTAAACAAATTTCAAAACATTTATCGTCGGCACAAAAAAGAAGTTACTCAACGGTGAGAATGTACAAGAATGTCAGCGAATTTAATTAAGTTTGAGTCTCTGTATGCCCTGTCAAACGACAATTTAATGATTTATCTGCCTTTCAATTCTTGCGTAAGATAATAAAGTTTTATCTGCCTATCAATTCTTGGGTAAAATAGTAAAATTTTATCTGCCTTTCAATTTCTCTGTAAAATAACAACGTCAAACCTTATATGTGAAGAGGTTTAATATTTTATTTTCAGCATCATTTTGACCGAACAAACATGTAGATTGAGGGTATTTTCCAAACAACTTTTTATTGGGTCAAAAAAGGTAATCCATAAATGGTGCACATGAACCTCCTATTGCTCTGTGTGTTCTCTGTGTGTTCACATTGAGTTGTTTTTATCATGCATGCCTATACATTTCAAGCAATGTCTTAACTTTCAATTAGCACACCTCCTCACACACAATTACATTTATTAAGTGCACCTCAATTATTTTATGCAAGTTATGTGATGCATATGTTCAATGATGCAATTTTTAGGATGCGTCTAGTTTTAAAAATCATAATAGATTGTGCTTTCAATAATACAGTATAATGTGTTAATGTAAAGGTTCACCAATGAATATATCCCCCCAACTTATTATGCATATCTAATTAGTTGTTGTTTGTTTGTGTTCTAGTCGTTGCATGGCTTATTTGGAGATGCAATGGCTAGGAAAGATGGGTTCATATATTTCTTCTAAACCGATGGAAGTAGTGGGTGATGAAGAGGGTTGAGATGCAAATCATAGCTATGGTATAAACCATTTGCTCAACATGGATTCAAAAAGATTTATGAGATATGTATGGAGAGACTATGGAGAGAAAATTGTTGTCATTTTGTGGTCATCTTCAATTTATTCAACTATTTGGCTTTAAAGAGAAGGTGAGGTCCTCAAGGCAATCACCCACTTTGTTTATTTTGTTGTGTGTTGTCTATCGGTTAGTTAAATATTATTATGTGATGTTTATTGTTTGTGATGGAAATACTTTCTTGCAACCCACTAGGGTTGTTATTTTCTAAATTATATTATTGATTATCTTGAAATCCCTAATGGGTAATCAAAGTTTTAATACTTGTGAAATACATTGTAAAGTTGGATTCGCTCTTGATTATCTTTGAAGTCCCTAATAATGGCTACTATGTTGTTCAATAAAATGCTACTATTCGCCTATAATTTTGTCACACTAATCTTTAGCTACAAACATGACTAACTCTTAAGTTTAAAGTCTTTTCTTTTCTTATTAGTCATTTATTTTAGTATTTGTAGAAGGATACATCTCAAACAATAGGAATTTATGAAACTATACCAGCTATTTTATTGTTCTGATGAACACAATTGTATGTGCTCTCTTTTGTGTTTTGTTACACATTCATCATTTATGGAATTTTAAATCCCATTAGAGTTGATATTGCAATGGTGTAGTGTTAACAAAAACAATTGACACATGAACACATAGCATAAACATTTTAAAAAAGTGTTTGACCATTGAAAGTTATCAAGCTTAGGGGTTGGGGCCCTAGCTCGGTTGGCTAAATCTTTCCTGTTGCAGGAGGTTGGTCACGAGGTCTAGTCTCCCCCACCCCCGTGGTACCGAAGGGCGTGTCGCGCCAGTGCCGCCGGTCACATTAAAAAGTTTACCAGGCGCACTGTAGTTTATAGGGGGTTGTGCTACCTGATTCCTGCAGTCTAAAAAAAAAAGAAAGAAAGTTATCAAGCTTAAGTTATAAATTAAAATATTCAAATCTATCAATTAGTACATTATATTGACCCATATTATTCAAATATGTAATAAAAAAATTGAATATTTGTGATATATACTACTATATACAATTGGATTTACTTTTGATTATCTTGAAGCCCTAATAATGGTTACTACATTGTTGAGTTCAATGCTACTCTAGACCTACAATCTTGTTTCATTATCCTTTAGATGAAAACAAATTATTAACTCTTGAGTTTCAAATATTTTATTTTATTTTTGGTTTATATATCTTGTTAAATTTGGAGAATAATATATCTCAAAGAATAAGAATTGAATAAAATTCTACCATCACTATGGTTGTGTTTATGAATACAATTATATGTGTTCTATTTTATATTTTATAACACGTCCATTACTTATATAATTCTAAATCTTTGTATAGTTTATATTGTCATGGTGCAAAAATAAGTGTTGTTTGGCATAAACAAGACAAGTTGACATAAACACTTCAGAAGTAAATTTAAATATTTTATTTGAATTTAAGTTATGACCTTTGTTTGAAGAAGTATATATAAAAAACTTTACTCGCATATGCATTATCACATGGGGGAAATTACAATGGTTGGTGAATTATTGTGCAATGTTTAATATTGTGGACTATATTGTTGATGGCATTATCATTTCATGTCCCTTCCATCTAATGCATGCAAGTATGGAGGTGTGTTTAGCAAAATATGGTCACGTGTAAGTTAAATATTCTAGTTTAATGTAAATTAAAAGTGAATACATTTGATTAAAAAATATATTACTACATGGTGAAACCAAGTCAATTTTAACATATAATGAGCATATGTTGTTTAGGAATAGGGGTCCACTTGTTTGATGGATCAAAAAGATGGTGGAATTAAAAATATTTAAATTATTCACATCCCTTACTATGTGACAATATATTTTTTTAGCGCCAACTTGCCATGTCAGCCCCTAAAGTTAGGGTGTACCTATATTGGGCCCTCTCCCTTATGACTCACCAAACTCAATTGAATAAGTTAACTCTCTCGATAGTAAATAAATTAAAGGTTTTCCAACAAACATATAAGTTGATGTTGTAATGCCATACTCATTTTTGTTCCAACATGCTTTTATGCTTTCTTAAGACTTGAACTCACAAAAAGCATAACATTGCTATAACTTCAACTCGAGAAATTTAACTTACATCATTATGAAAGTATTTCTTCTTATACATTATAAAAAAGGTATTTATGAATGACATGCATAAAAATAAAATCATATTCTTCATGTTCACTATAGAGAATTAAAATAAAGATTGGGCATTATACATATATTAGACATGATATTTTTGTCATAAAAAATAGGAGATTGTTTTAATACTAGAGTTCAACTCTATAGTTTTTAAGTCAAACAAATTGACCCATATTTTATGAGATAGGGGTTCATGTATTTCATGAGTGGTGGTTCACATGAACCCCTTTCTCATGAGAACGAATGGTTCACTTAACACTCATTGTATCTAGGTGATGCTTATAGGTGTGAAGCATTGAGAGTTCTTGAGAGGTCACTCCTTCTAGCACTACTCTAATTCAAGTATGCTTATCCATGGAGTTTCCCCCAAGATCAAATCCACTTAATTTGGTACCTCTTCAACAATTTTTATGTATTATGAACCATTGATTATAAAGCCCCTTTAACTCATCCATTAAAAAGATGAAGGTATTTTCCATAGTACTTGTATCAAATTATGAACACTACATAGTGAATAGAATAATAATAGAATGGGTTACCTCCTAGAGAAGTCTTCATGATTCACCCCTATAAGCATCACCTAAATAAAATGAGTGGTAAGTGGAACATTCACTCACAAGAGATGGGTTCATGTGAACCTCTACTCATGAAGTATGAGTCAATGATTTTGACTCAAAAACTACGTAATTGAATCTAAATATATAAATATCATATTTTTAAACACTATGAGTTCTTCTTATTAATGGATGAACTAAGGGAGCTCTATGATGAATGGTTGATAAGACACAACACTTGTTGAAGGTTTTGAAAATAGGGTAGCATGCTAAGTGGGCTTGATTTTGGACTAGTACTAGAATGGATGAGCTCTTCAAAAGTCTTGACACTTCACACCTATGAGTATCATAGGTAAATAAAATATGTGCTAAGTGGACTATTCAATTTCAAAAGAGATGGGGTTTAGGTGAACCATTATTCATGAAATATAAGTCAATGATTTTGACTCAAAAACTACATAAGTGTGTTGCCTTGGTAAAATAGTTGACCCTAGGCCACACCAAACATGTTTCAATGGGCCAAAAAATAACAAAAATTAAAACTAAAATTAAGAGAATAATGTGCCAATAATGTCATAGTATGATGTTTTATTCATGGAGTTGTGTTTCTTGTCACTAAGGTTCAAACCCCTACTGGGGTGTTATTATTGAGTTTTCATGTTGGGAGTATGGTCCCCCATTTGTGGCCTCACCAATTCATAGCTCTGGTTAACCCTTAAAAAAGCCAAGAGAATAATTTTAACTTATTTAAGTGATTTTTCTTAAAATAAAATAATTAAGTCAAATGAATTTTTTCAACCAAGACAAGTAGAATATAAAAGTGGGGTTTGGAAGTTTTTTTTTTAATTTATCATACTTGGATATATATTAAAGGTTAAAAAGTGGCCATAATATTGATCTCCTCATCATGATATTTTTGTTAGTTGCTCATTCATGTATTTTCATCATCATTTGTGTGACTTCACTAGCTTAAGATTAGAGACAAAGTCTCTAAATAATTCTTGCAAGCCCTAAGGGCTCATCATACATCCAAAACCTTTCAAAAATAATGATGGTGAACACATTTTAATGGAGCTTCTTGACATCCTCTATTCAATTTTATTTGGCAATATGAGTAAATTTGTATTGCTAAAGAAAATACTCCTAAGTAGACCATTGCTCTTCAACAATGTCTAAATGTGGTTCCTTTTAAGCCTCCAACTATCAATGTATTCTTTGTGATCAAATTCTCACAAAGATGATTCGCATGAGGCTATGTTCACTATGTCAAATGATGAAGCTCCTAAACTGGATGTGTTCCTCCATAAGTTTTATAAATCTCTTTGGGATAATGTGGGTGCAAACTTTCATAAAGTTATTTGGAACCATTGAATTGTAATTATTTAGTGAGCTTAATGAATAGAAAAAATATTAAGTTCATACTTAAAGCTAGAAACCTAGAGAGTATTTGCAATTGGTGCCCCATGACCTTGTTGAATATCTCATACAAGACCATGTTACCAAATAATATGTTATTAAGGTAGATTTCTTCTTCCTCAACTTGTTTACCATGAGTAAACTAGTTTTTACTAAGTCATGGTACATCCTTGACAAATTTATTGATGTCTAGGAAGGTATGGAATAGGCTCAACACTCATAACAATTTATAATGTTTCTCAAATTTGAATTTACCAAGGATTGTGATTGTATTGAATGGCCTTTCATTCTTGCCATACTTTAAGCATTGGGTTTTGGCCCTGTTTTGTGTAGTTCATTAAGATGCTTCTTATGTATGCCTTTGCTTACATCATTATTAATGGACATCAATCTAATTATTTTGGGCTCTTTCAATCTATCCACCAATGATTCCCTTTAGCCCCTATAGTTTATGTGCTTGGTATTGAATTATTTGGCTATCTTTTAACTTGTGTAGCCTTGTAGAAGTTAGTTGAGAGCATTATCTTTCCCAATTCATCCAACCAATTCATTAATAGCCAATTTATTGATGATATTTCTTATCTTAATTGAAGAAGAGGATAATGTTAAACAAGTCATTGAATGCTTTATTGTAAGTGGATTGAATGTAGAGATTTTTTTAGATTTCTCAACATTCCCTTTTCCTTTCAAGTCTCTTTAGCTACATTATGGAAATCTATTTTATCCAAAATTAAGAAAGAGTTGGCCTACTAGATTATGAAGCCTCTCTCCTTGCCTAGGAAATTTAGGTGTATGCTAAAATTTTGATTGCTACTCATGTGCATTATTCCTCTTGCTTGATTCCATCTAAGATTTCCTATTTGAAAAGTTAAAAGCCTCTTATAGTTATTCTTCGGAACAAAGGATTTCACCATGTGGCTTGGGGATTTTTCGTCTCTCCCATGATTATGGGGGCTTAGAGTTTCTCTTATTTTAGCATTAATTCTCAACACTTTATGTTAAGTGGATTATTATGACATTGAAAGGAAAGGATTCCTAGAAAGTCAATGTTTGACATTGTATTTCATCTAGAATGTCTTATGGACATCCAAATTGAAAACATTTTGTGCATCATACCCTCTTCACTATGAAGGAAACTATTTAGATACAGGGAAAATTTTCTATCAAAAAGCATCTAGAAGGTTTGGGAATCCATTAGGCCCTAGCTTTTATGGGCCCACAATGAATTCTACAATGGTATCTATATTAATCAATAGTCTATTTGGTGGTCTCCTATTCTTTCCTATCAAGATTGACCTTTGATTAGAGCCCCTTGGGTTTGAGCTTTGTTCAGTTTTATTTAAATGAGGGATAAAAATTCCACCATATCTTTTCAATAAAGTTACCAAGAGTTTATTGACTTGGCTTGAGGCTAAGCTAAAATTCTAGTTGTTTGATGAGGATTAGAATACTTACTAGATAGTTATTAATGTCATTCCTCTCCACATGATTCAAAAAATTGGGTTAAGAATTTTAAGCCCTAGACAAAGGATTGGAAATGGTATTCATATACAATATTTTATAAGTACATATCTTATAAGGAATATATGTGGAGATGCCTCATCTCCCCATGGTGGCCCCATTAAATCTCCATTGGGACTTGCAATCCTCTTTAGGTACTTGGTGCCATATATTCCAAAATGTTTAGTTAGTTATTCTTGAACCCAAACTTGCTCATTATTTATCAAGGCATTTTTCTTGGATCTTCCTTGTCTCATTTGGGATTTCTTAATTCTCATTGTTCATTCTATGGACAACATGAGACTCTTAAGCACTTTTTTTTTGGTTTAGTGCTAGAGCCTAGGAATCCTTGACTTGGATTTATGACTTCTTCAAGCTAATCAAGTTTGATAGGCATTTTTATAGCATATTATTTTGCTAGGAGATTGACCTTACCTTTTTTCAAATTCACCTAAATTTGACATTCTTTCTAAGTGGGCATTCTTTTTAGCATTTAGAAAGAAAAATTAATTGTTATTTTTAGTAGTTGTGTTATTGATATTCGCTTTTTATTTACACCTATGGTTTTCTCTAAGGTGTTTATCCAAATTGAGGTGCAAGAAAACAAAGTTGCACTTGAATGCTCATATATAAGTGTTTTGATTTTATTAGGGAAATGCCCCTTGTACAACTGCTAGAATGTCATCTTTCTTTGTCTCCCACTAGGGTCACCCCTCTCCATGTGGGTGCAAATGTGGATGTAGCTAGCTTTCCATAAGATATTGTGGCTCCCAATTACATGGCTCATAGTTGCCCTATAAATGAGCTAGTGATTGTGATCCTTGTATATGGTCACAACCTTCTTGTGCATCATCAACCTATTCACATAGGAGTGCTCCTAATTGGTTAGATTTTGGTAAGTTTTCTCCCTCAGATCTAGCAATTCCGCATGTTTGTGATTAACAATATGTAGATGAAGGTAACGAAGAATAAAGTGCTCTCATTTGTTGGGGATTGCTTACTAATGTATATCCCTATTGATGTATGGGATAAACCATATGACAATGGTCTCCTAGATGGTGTAATTTTTGCCACCTAGCAGCTTTGATGTTTCTTGTTGTTTGAACTTGATACTGTTATACTTTGTCTTGTTGTTTAAACTTGACCCTACATAAACTTTGAAGATGTGCCTTCTACTGTTAACTCCTCCTTATGAATAGTGTATTATTCTCTTTCTAATATATACAGAATAATAAAACCATTATTCTCTAAAAATAATAATTAATTAATAAGTATTAATATAGACTTTTCATAAAGTTAATAAAATATTTTAAAAAATTGAGGCACCTTCACCTTGGCACCTTTGGTTTTCTTATTTAAAGAATTAAAAATGGAACAAAGAAAAACCAAATCTCCTTTATTTATGTGTGCGTCACATACAAACAACCCTAAAATGATTTGTTCCTTTGCAAAATTTATGAGTAGAAACCAGTCAAAGCAATTTCAAAATTTAGTAGAGATCCATTTTGTTTTCTTTGGCCTATAGACGTTGCGTAACTTTCCTCGTACTTATATTGATGTGGACTTAAACCCACATTGGTGTAATAGTTTTGGCTATTCACAAATGTGGAAAATTAAATTATTAGGTAGGTTCCGCCTGCTTCTATGCGTAGGCAGGCTATGAAAAAGAAGTTTTCAAATGACTAACTGCTGTAATACGTTTGTTGACCATTTAAAAATAAATGAATCAATAAGTCCGTGAATATAAAAATTAATAAATTAGTAAGCACACGTTCTCTTTGAATGGAGAAGTCGGGAAGTTCTTGTGACCTCAAAACATAATAAATTGATCCTTTAAAATGAGATTGTCTAAAACTTCTAAATTATATTATTCATTCAATAATTGACTTTTACTTGTCGTGTTGGCTCTCCAAAATTATGCTATCAAGATTTAACCTCATCACCAACAAATTATTACAAATTATCGTTATCAAGAAGCTTCAAAATTACAATGTGTTAATATGGTTAAGCTCTTTTAAATTTGGCTTTAATGGAGGGTAAGAGGAAATGAATTTTTCAAGGTTATTTTTTCAACAAATTTATATAAGCAAAGAAAATAATTAAAAAATATGTATATATTATATGACATTCTTAATTATATTAGTGAGGTTTTATATAAAAAATTAATTTAGTGGCAGTAAGAAACACATAAGATGATCATCATCATATATATAAATAACATTTATAAAGAAGAGAACTTATATCACATATACTCTATATTAATTACAAAAAAAATCAAGAAATCTAATATTTGTACTAACACAAAATATCAATGTAGACAATCATATGTTCATGGACTCTACCATTGCTTGGAGGTGTTGTAAACCACCTTTCAATTACACTGTTATAAACTTCATTACTTGAAATTAGGGTTATCTTCATTGATGATGCAAATAAACAAGTCATAGACACTACTCCATGACTTATAATCCCTTTGATCATCTTTGTCCTGTGTTGTGCACACATAAGAAAACCATTCTCAAATAGTGGCATTTTGTATACACTAGTGAGTTCCAACATACCATTGTGGTAGGAAATCATATTAATATTTATTGTCGTTTGCAAACCTTGAGAAAAGTCCTCCAAAATTTTGTTATCCACCTAAAGCTTATGAATATCCTCCTATATTTGAAAAATAACCACTTCCATTACCACTCCTATATCTTGTTGTTTTGTATTACAAGATACATACAATGGCTCTCCTTTAAACACTTGTTTTCCCCTTCCATTACATTCACATGCATGGGACAAGTAAAGCCACAATACTATCATTTATCTCCCCATTCACTACTACCAACTTCAACTTGTGCTTGAAAAATGTCAATATCATAGCTCTAAAATGAAAATGGTCTTTATTTGCAAGACCTTCCTCCCCTAGAATAACCTCCACTAATCTCAAAATTTCACTCCACTCATAATTAAACATCATTTTTAACTTATGGATTGTAACTAGGCCTTGGCACAATGGGTTTTAAGATGAATCACCTTGCGCCATCAAAGGAAGATAGCCAACATAGAACCACAATAGGAGACCAACACCTTTTGCTCCAATCAACTAAATACAACTACCCACACATGCCAAAGCATATCCACAAACTACACCAAATCTTCTCATGACACCTCAAGATATGAATTATAAGGTACCTCACAATGAATTGTTTTGTGTCCTCATATGCATGGATAATCTACATCAATAAATACGCCATTTTTTCTCAATCATACATCTTCCTATTCTTAATCATAGATCATACCTTTTGAAATACCCCTTGATGATGTTGTCAACAAAATTATTTTGAGATCTACAACAATGTGACACTTAAACATGAAATTTTGACTTCCAAATTAAAACTTTTAAAATTTTCTTTCAATTGTCAATTTAGACGATAACCTTTACTAACTACATTTACAAGCATTTAAAAATCCTCCTCTATTTCTACATCTCTATACCTAACTCCATATATCATTTTGAAACTAACCAATAAAACTTTCTAACTTAAAAAAGTTCTTTTTTTAAAAAACATACCCTACCCCTACCATACTTAAATTACTTTTAAAATGCCCCAATCTGAATTAAATTTTACCTCACCTCTAAACACCTACCACCTTTAACTCTTCCCTACACCTTTTGTCTAATCTCTCATGAATGGATAAAATATTGGCTATTCACCATATGTAGGAATCTAAGGTCTACTAATGTATATTGTATAATATTTCTATTAGTAAAAGTAAATGGTTTACTCGTGGGGGTTTAACCTTTCGAAAGATTGTAGAATACGTTTGAAATTTTTCAAAACACTGGAGACAAGCATCAAATCTCATTTGTAAATGCAATCCATACAATTAAGTAAATTTGACTTTAAAAAAAAAGTATGTGTATGTTTCTTAAAGTTATTTTCATAATCATGTTTCTTTTATTTTTCAATAATCACGAGTATGTGTATGTTTCTTAAAGTTATTTTCATAATCATGTTTCTTTTATTTTTCAATAATCACGAGTGTACAAGGAAGACAACTATGGGATTTAATCTACTCAATTATAAGTTATTGTCGTGCGATTAGAAATATGATTTTTTTTTGGGTCAATAATAATGTTTTCTTGGTTTGAATATTAATTTAAAATATATATATATTATTGAAATATTTTCTCTTTTTTGTCATTAAAAATTAATACTAGTTAAATAATTTTTAGATTTTGGTTTTATAAAATTTTAATAAAAAATTTAGTAATAAGATATAAATCTTTATGCAATTAATAATATTTATAAGTTTATTGTTATTTTTTATTATGTTAATTGATTAGTATAGATATCTTAAATTTGTTGTTCTAGATATTAATCTTGAGTTATTACATTTATTTAAGAGTTATTTTAAAATTATTTTATTTTATTATTGTTTACATATTTTTTATTAAAAATATTTTATGTCACACACAAAATACCATGTCACAAACAAAATGGTATTGGAAATCTATATGTGTTTCATTGTTGTATGAAAGGTTAGTTTCTTTTCCATACATATGGCACTCTAACTATCACATAGAAATATGATAGCTCCTTGATCCATCCCCACATTTGAACAAAATCTCTTAAGCCATATCGCTTCCTTACAATCATGAATAGGTATCGTGTATTCAACTTTTGTAGTGGAAAAAGTGACTACAACCTTCCACCCACTCATACATCTAGTAGAACTATTGAGTAAAGTGAAAATGTAACAATTGGTGAATCTATTACTATCAATATCACATACCTACTATAAATACATAAATCCATGAGTATAACACAAGTGATTCCCATATAGAGTTATCATGATAACAAATAGAGTACTTTGAGGTACCTTGAAGATATTTGAAGATCCTCTTCATTACATCCAAATGAACTAGTCTAGCATTAGCAATGCAATAACTAAGGACTCCCATTGCTTATATAAAAAAATTTCTAGTATAGATCATGGCATACATAAAAATTCCTATAACACTAATGTTAAATACTTGATCCATGTCCTCCATCTCACTAGATGAAGTCAGACATTGCTCTCCTAATAACTTAGTTCTCACAAAAATAGGAACACGTAATAGCATGCAACTTGTAGTCACACTAAATATTTTAAACATAGAGTTCACAAACTTAATCTAACCTAATAAATATTTATGTACTTAGTTCTCACCAAAATAGGAACACATAATAGTATGCTAGTAGTCATGCTAAATCTTTTCAACATAGAGTTCACATACTTACTCTAACCTAATAAATATTTATGTTCACTCTATCTCTTTTGATCTCCACACCTAAGATATATCTAATAGCCCTAAGTCCTTGGTCCCAAACTATGATAAAAGATCTAAGACTTTAAATCATAAATTACATCCTTACCATTACCAAAAAATAACGTATAACCAATTTACAATGTGATAATAGGGAATTGATCACCATCCTTCTTCTAATAAATACAATTATCTTATTTGGATCTCAAGAATCCCATAATAAAGGTATCAAATTTTTGGTACTAAATCCTAGGAGATTTTTTGAGACCATATAAAGATTTTCTCAAAATATAAGTTTCTTTACCTCTTTCCATTTACTACTCTAGTTGTGTCATGTAGATCTCTTCCTCCAAATTACCATGAAGGAAAGTTGTCTTCACATCCATCTACACAATCTCAAGATCAAAGGTTTTTACAATAGATAATTATAAGAACTAAATGGATGTTAGCTTGACAATTGGAGAGAAAATTTCCCCATATTCAATTCCCTCAACCTAGGAATACCCTTTGGAAACTAGTCTTTCCTTGTAGTTCTCAACACTACCGTGCAAAAAAATATTCCTTTTGAACACCCATCTACAACCAAAAATATTTTTTCCATCAAACAAAGGTACGAAGTCCCACACATTTTTCATTGATGTAGTCACCTTCTCATCTATATGAACTCTCTAGGACTTAAAATCATCCATACTCATCTTACACCTCTACACTAGAGAAAATAACTTGCATACCTGTATCATTAAGCTTACTTATAGAAATTATTTTTTGTGCCATACAAGGCATGTGAAATACACCATTGATCCCCTTCACATGTCCATTGGGAACTAAATCAAGAATCTTCCATAACTAATAGTCTTCAAGTGAGACTCATTTCCAAGGTATACATTACCACCATCATAATCTTTATATTATAAAAACTAACTTGATGTGAGTTCATGTAGAAGGAAGCACTAGCATCTACTTACCACGAACCTTCTAATGCATTCATTTCCAAGGCCACACCAAAGGCATCATCATCCTAAGATGATTTTTTTACTTGTCATCTAACTCATTCTTCTTTTTCTCTTCCTTTTAGTCTCCTCTAAAATGCTCTAAATTTATACAATTCAAACATTTTCCAGCGGTCTTCCTAGGAGATTTGGATCTCCCATGGGATTTGGATATAAAATTGTCTCTTTTTTTGTCACTCTTTCTTTATTTTCTCTTTTAGCCTTCCATGAATAACCAGGACCTCCTTGCTTGGTTTAGAAGTTACTCTCTATACCTCCTCCAAATCAATTATTCAACTACTCACATTTTTTGAGTTTAGAGATAGGAATCTCAATTGCCATTACTAATTAATCATACAAGTTTGGTAAGGAACATAAAAAATTAATACAATGAGGGCCCCCTTCATCTTCACTACAATAGATTGCAACTAGGTTACAACCATATTGAAAGTTTTTAAAAGTTCAATCACAAAATAACCATCCTCTATCCTAAGTGTATACAACTTCTTTCTCAAGAAAATTTTGTTAACTACGGATTTATCCTAGTACAAATCTCCCAAATTCTTCCAAAGAGCTACCATGATGGTTTCTTCATGTGCATTCAATAACACTAAATTAGCCAAATAGAGTCTAAAGGGATACTTTACATTTTTATCAAATATATCCTAGTCTTCTTATTTCATTGAAAATAGTTTATATTCAATTACTGTAATTCATAGATCTATATATATGAGTATATCCTCCATCTTTAGCTTTCAAATCTCAATATTTATGCTCGAGAAATTATCCATCTCTATTCTCAATGTGTTTGCTATTATTTTCTACAACAAGATCCCCTTCTATGTAAACTCCCACTCAATCCAAGATTAGGATAAAAACCATGTCTCTAAAACTCATAATCTAAGGTAATACAAATCTAATAACGAATGAAAGGAAGCAAAGTACATGGAAACACTTCCTACATTGATATTAGAGGAGAGGTATGTTAAAAAATAATATAGAAAATAATACACAATAAAATATACTATAACATAGGCTTATGTGGGGAAAGATTTTTCAAGAGGAAAACCCCCTTTAAAAACATGAACCAATTGTATTATCAACAAAAAATGTACAATATTAGGGACATGTCCGTATAGAAGTATCATCGACATATAACTCTAGAGTAATTCTAGTAGCATAACAATACCTACAAATCAACTATGTGTACTCCATCTCAAGCACCTAATTTGTAGGTAAATATAAAACTACAAACCAAGAGTAGTCTCCAAAACCATGTGCCAAATCCATGTGCCCAAAATTGGTACTCAAAATGGCACAAATTCCAACACCCAAGTTGGTCATAGTCTTCTAAGTAATTTTTAGAAGATGCTCTTACAAAACCATAACCTATTATATGTAATTCTGCAATTTGGGCGCCCATTTTACCATATTAAAACTCATTCAAAGATTCCCTTTTCAAGGATCATTTGGATGAAATTTATATGGTCAAATATATAAAATACATAAAAATCTATTTTTTTATATTTTAGTAATTTAGATTTTTGGAGGCCTTTAGAGCATTTATGGACCTTGAATGGATCACAAGGTTGTTTCATCTTTGACGAATACCTCCTTGTATCTCTACTTAGGCCATTTGGAGTTCTTTCTAATTCATCTAAGAACTTTAATTTTTGATAAGTGGACTATGAGTTATGGCCCCACCAAATTGGGATACCAAAATGAAATATTTTTCTAGTTTTTCATTAATTAATAAATCAAAGTTCATTAGGATGTAAGGTTGAGACACATTTCCCAATAACAACATATTATCATCTTCTTTTGGCTTAATTGTATACATTGAGGGTTCCAACTTGGTTATAACCTTAGGATAACCCTAACAATTTGATTTCCTTCTTTACTTTTCTTTTCACATGGTTTAGTGGGATTGAACTCAACACAATGCCACAAATCTATTGTCTTTTCTATTTAAATTATAATGTGAAGATAATGAATTTGATTTCATGTAAATGACAAATGTTGAGCTTTATTTTTATGATTATATGTTAGATTGGGTTCGACTAAAGCTTTGTGATTCTCATGTGTGTAGGTTTGGAAAGACAATCTCATGGAAGAAAATAAAGAAAAGTGAGAGTCATCATTCAAGTTGGACCTTTTTGAAAAATGATTGTTATTTTGCTCATTTTCATGCTTTACTTTAGCACATGCATGTTTCATTGTTAATTCAAATGTAGACTAGAGCGAGGGAAAACTTTAGAGCATAAAAGTGCATACTTCTACTTTTACCCTCTTCTTTTGAACTCACTTTTGAGCCTTGTTGATTAACACACCATTTTAATTTTTAATTGAAAGCCACAATGTACAAGTTTACAAAACCTAGTTTTAACATTGTCTTTTAGCCAATATGTCTTCATGGTTTGGACCTAATTATAATCCTTACTATTTCCCTACTCGAGATGAGATTGTCATCACTCTTCTATCTATTGGATATACTCACTAGTGTGACTATATTCACCTTAATCAACATCTAATTTCATATTACTAAGCCAACCTCATTCCAAAATTTGATTTTTGTTGTTTGGCTCGAGTATGAAGCTTTCAATTGAATGATCAATAATGTCGATTTGAAGAACTATGGCATTCTAATCGACTTTATAATGAACACACACCAATCATCTAAGTGCACTAACATAAGAGTAGTTGAAGAACATTTTTTTAGATAAAAAACCATCCTCCCATCCAATATCTAATTATATTATCATTACTCATTGTGAATAATAACTACAAAAGAATTTAACTAAGATTGAAGGAAGTGAAGTACTTCAACTTTTGCATAAGAAGCTCTCAAAGATATTAATGAACACTTTAACCTAGCTCAATGATTAATACAAAGAAACAAAAATCAAAATAGAGGAAAAACATAAACAAAATCATAGATTTAGAATCAAATCATAAATTTCAAAAGACAACTAAGATTAAAAAACTATGACTAAAATCCAATCTTAATAACATGACAATAAAAAATCACAACACATCAAACCCCATGTCAAAAAAACAAAAAACAAAAAAACATTTCTCAACATTACTCATTTCAGTTCATGATTATTTATCTCAAATTTGACCTGGCTCATTATTTTAGTGTACGATATGATTAATGATTAGACATAAATTAAACGAAGGACAACCTTTAGGTTGGTTCCTTTTTATTCTTCAACAACTATCATTTACAAGATCCATGTGACGCATTAATATGATTGTTGATATGAGTTGAATGAGTTGGGATAGTGTGCCCTAGTTGGATACCATTCCCCTCCCACGTGTCCACCAACATAATAAGGTGGGAGGTCCATTATTTTTAAGAATATGTTCCCTACAATTTAAGGGTACATTACTTTTTATAAAGAAAGATAATGATATAAGAAGTCCTACAAATGAAACACGGGTTCATAGGAATTCATACATTGAAATGCTTATGGGCTTTTAAAAATACCAATCTTTTTCTACTTATTTATAAAATGATAAAAAAAATTCCTTTATGATCTTGAAGTAAGGAATGGGAATGGAACAAGATCTTCCCAATATCTTCTTTAAAAGAATGGCAAACATGAAAGGGTCCACCATCTATTTGCTTGTCTATTACATGCACTAATCTAGTTACTCTTTTAGGTCTTGTAATATTATATGAATTGGGTCTAGTCGGTTGATAAGTTGTTCCAAAGTTAATCAACCATCCTTTTTTGGGACAATGTCACTACCTTATCAGATTTTATTTCGTTGATTAAAGTTGTAAATTGATGTGACATTAATATATCCATGAATTTCTATGATGGGAACATGCAATTCATGCTTCTTCTTTTTGGATTCGATGGTGAAAATGTTGAAACAAATATGAAAGTAAAAAATGGGCACTTTGGTGGCAACTAATCTCAAGGATGAGGTCATCCATCAAGTAGTGGTTGTGCTTGAATATGAACTACCCATCGCATTCTAATGTGCAATGGATAGGATGGTAATGATGTGCAATTGAGTGTATTTTTAAAAAAGGTTTGAGTGATGGTTGTTTAAAATGTGTATTATTGTTGGTAAAGATTAGTAGTCTTGAATAGAATATAAGAGTATTTTGCTTTTACATTGAAGTGATAGGTATTTTGTGATAGTTTCAATAGAATAATTAATCATTTTCAATTGACATTGTATGTAAATGGGTCTTTTCTTATTTTTATTTTGTCACAAATGCATTATTCTTTACGTTCGCATATTGTTGGTTTGTGAGAGTGGAGCATATGAAAAGATTTGTAAGGTAATAAAGCCTTGATATGTCAAGTGAGGCATATGCTTCAATTTTCTAGGTAATAAATACTTTTGATGGAAGAAATTAATGGATTTAAGAGTTACTAAGGTTAAGATCAATAAGTTTTGTGATAAAATTGTGATTTTAGATGAGTTGTATAATATTTTGTATGAACAACTATGGTAATATATATGAGAAACTCAACCAACTAGAAAGTAGTTATTAATTAATGACTTCTCATAAAGTAGAATAGAAACAGAAAAATCTAACCTTACCCAACCACACCTAATTTTACCTTATCCTAAGCCATTAATTAAATAAATATTTGTTTTTTATTTAATTATTTTACCCTTCACTTGATCCCATTAATTAAATATATTTATTATTTATTTAAATAATTTCACATTTACCTTTATCTTTGTCCACTTAATCCCAACCCTTAAACTTGTTCACATGGATCACAATCTAAAATAACCATCATGTGACAAGTGTTCCTTTCACATGTCTAGCTAAGGCCTTGTCTAGATTCGGTAAACCTAGACACTTGCCAAAAGTCAAACTAACTTTCCATTTCATCCATTTATTTCATATCACACATTTTAATCCTATCCATTCACATAAAGATATTTCCCTAATACTAATCCTAAACCTAGACCTTATCCATCATGTGACACTTGTCACATGACTACATCTTTGAGCCTAACTCTAGTCCTCATTCAATCTATCCTAGCCCTTGATTTTGCCTCTTGTGAATTCTATAGATAGAGGACTCTCATCCTTTATCTTTTACAATTTGATTAAAATCTAGTGAGAATCTACAAGTCTATGAGCTATCATTTTATTATCATACTACCATTGCTATACCAAGATTATGTTGGTTTAGTGAGCAATCCACATCTTATCATAATCTAGAGCAAATAAAATATAACTAGGGTGTATTCTATTTTAACTCAAACTAGGAGAATGGAGATTGTTTCAGGCATATATTTTATTATTTGAGTTATCTTATGTTGTTTTGCTTTATTTATTTTTCCACGCCTTCAAGTATCATGCAAGATCAAGCCAAAACTATACATGATCAAATATGATGGGGAAGTAGACATCAAAGACACATCAACTATAAGAGTCATGCTCTACATTATCTATATTATAATTTATTAGATCTAAATATTTAGGTTTGTAAAAACCATTAAAATAAAGGGTGTGCTTATTTTCCATACAACACTATTATATACTCCAAAAAATAAATTTCCCTCAACCAAAATGTTAAAAGGAAAGACTTGAGAAAGTGCATTCTATACAAGATCTATAAGTGGAAGAGTTCATAAACCCTTAAAACATAAATTCTCTAGATGAGACAAAGATAATTTGGAAAAAATAACTCTAGTTTACTAAGCTTAGTCATGCCTTTCAAAAATATGAAAGAGATGATAGTTTGACTATTGGTCAAGAATAACTCATTGGATAGTAAAGGAAGTATGGGATGAAGCTTTCCATACAATTTAGTTATCAAAAATTGTCAATATCTTAGTTATTGATAAGAATGTCTTCGTATACAATTATATTCACTTCATGAGGAGGAATATTCATAGCTTTAAGAGAGAAATAATGTTCATTTATATGAAAACATTCATTTGTAGAAAATGAAAACTCCATACTAAATGATGGATGCAAAGGATACTTCACAAGTTGATGAAAATGATCCTCTAGATGTGACGCCAACTTGGTTTATGTGTCATTGGAAGTCTTTTAAGTAGAGGATGTTAACAATAGTTATCATATTGGAGAGCTAACTAATGAAGACCAAAAATGTTTGAGCCTAAAAATTACTTGGTGAAAGTATAATAAACTAGTTTGGAAATGAGAAATCTCCCCTTGCAAGCGTTTGATATATCTAGAAAAAAAGGATGCAATAATATTCTCATGCACCATGGCATTCCTCATATGTTCCTCATTTACCTCAATAATTCTAAAGCCACCAAATCCATTACAATACAAAAACTAGATATTTGATGTGGAATCAAATCCTCATTGCAATGCATAAACATAATTCAAAGCCATAGTTCAACAACAAAACCATTATTTTAAACCTTGAAAAATTCATATGGATTCTTAAACTTTTCGTCTTAGTGTCTTTTATGCTTTCAAAACCATAACCTTTGGTTAGACCTTTACACTTTGGTTTGAAGCTCATAGGTGCACTTTTTATTTGGAGGAGGCCCTTAAGTGTTAGGAAAATGGTGTCTCAACCTTGCAATTACATGAGGTTACTATTTATAGTAAGTTTACATTTGAGCACAAATTGATGTGAAATTTTCTGCAAAGCTTCGGATTGGCTAAATAAGCATGCTCATAATTTTTTGTCATAAGATCATGTTTAGATTTGAATAAATTAAAGTTTTCATTTTTCAAAGTTTCAAAGTCTATTTTGAAGGCCTTAGAGGCATTTTTTGGTCTTGAAAGTGGTCATAATTCATGTAGTAAGTTATAGCTTGATAGAGCATGATGAGTCCAACTAATGGCTCAATTTTGATATGGTTTATTATATATTTGTTGTTGTTACCATAGACTTTGGCACTTGGTTGTTGAATTTTTCCATGTCATTTCCTTAAAACCATAAACATTGGTCATAAGTTTATCCTTGTGATTTTTAATGAGATTAACATGCTATGTGAATTATCTATGTTAATTTTACATGTGGTTGAATGGATGTTACTTTAAGGTAATTATGGATATGCAATTGTTTGTGTGTGTTAATGTCATTATGCAGGTTTACACTAAGATGCTAATGTCAATGAAACTTGCAAAGTGGAAGAAACTCTTGTTAGCTGGTCCGTTGCCAAGAGAGTCAAAAAGATGGTCATTAAGAGGTCAAAGGAGGGAAAACTCTTAATGGAGAGAAATTCCTAGTTCGAATGAAAGATTGTAACTACCTTTTAATGGTCATGTTTTTTTGTTGAGCAAATCTAGGGAGTGTGTTGTGCTAGATTCTCATTGGGGCAAGTCTTCTTTGACCAAATTTGGCGCATGCATAACTTCCTCCCTTGGTCATGTTTGTTTGTTGAGCAAATCTAGGGAGTGTGTTGTGCTATATTCTCGTTGGGGCAAGTCTTCTTTAACCAAATTTGGCACATGCATAACTTCCTCCCTCTCTTTTCTATGCTTTCAATAAATGGAATCCTTCTATTTTGATGGAGTCGACTGCCTAGATAGTTAGGGTTAATTATATATTTTTCTCTATATAAATAATGGTTAGATGCCCCTTTTCATAAGGTTGGATGTTCTGAGATTGTACTTGCATTTTTCCAGTTTTAGTAATATAGTTATATTGCTAATATGTTGTAATCATGCTTTCAAGGAATAAAATGATATTCTGATTTGTTGCATCTAAGTTAGCTTAAGGAAGACTCACTCAAGGGGGGCAACTTGGTGATAATTCCACCCATTTAGTTTAAAAGTTATTTTCTATTCAACAATTAGTTTTAGTTTCAGCAGTTGTCTATTCCTACAACAACTGGAATTATATTCTATGACTATTCCTATAGCCAAGGTAGACAAAGTAGTTTCCTATCTATTTACTGAGATTTCCATTTTGATCTTCCATTCTAGTCCAGTTGTTGATGCTTAGTGTAGTTGATTTATGCTCAGTGCTTAAGTTGATTTCTTTCCAACATTTTATTTCCAATATTGTTTCTTTTCTAGTTTATGGATGACTATAGTGGAGTCCTAGTGCACATATAGTGTTGGACCATTTCAAGTTTATGTTCCTAGATTGACAATGAAATGCACCTTCATGATGAGTAAGATAGATACTTAGTGCAAATGTCCAATCTCTAAGTCACGGCTCTAAGGGCTTAGTTATTGAACCATTAGAGGAGGCCAACAGAGCACTTCAAGCTTTTCGATGGTTCAAACAATTAGTCAATCAAGCACCCAGATCAAAAGTTATGGCCTCTGAAAGTTGGGTCTCCTAAAATGGGAGATGTAAAAACATGTTGGGACACATAAATGAGTTGTAAAGGGGGAGTTACATGTAGTGGTGTGTATTTTGACACATCATAGGATTTTTTTATTGGAGATAAGGATGGGTACCACTTTTTAAGGTGGTTTTAGCTCATTGTTTTGTAATATTGTTTGACGGTTTCATGTATTGTATCTCTTATATATTAGGTGCATGAGATGGAGGTTGTGTGAAAGAGTCTTATAGTTATTGAGTTGCCTATAGATCTCTGATTGGTGATACTCTTGTGAGAAAGATTTCTCCGCAAGTATATTGTAATATTGTTGAATTCTGAATAATATATCAGGCGGCTTTTGGAGTGTGGGGTTTTTCTCCCAAAAGGGTTTTCCCCACATAAATCATTGTGTTGTGGTATGAATTTTTATTTCTATTTAAGTTTATGTAACTATTTAGATTTGAATTTTTTTTGTATAACCCTCCTCTCAAGATTAGTGTAGGAAGTTGTTTCGCTACCTTAGCTTCATTTCAAATGGTATTAGAGTTTGATCACCTTTGGTTCCAGTTGTGGGTTGTTGGGTTTTTTGAACCAATATAGATTTGAGTGGGAGCTTGTGTAGATGATACTTTGTGATCTTGTTGCAGGAATTTCAAATGGAAAGCACATCAAGGACAATACAGGTATAGAATTTTTTTGGAAATAATTTTGAGATGTGAAAGTTGAAAATGGAGGATTTGTTAATAGATTGATATCTATGAGATGTTATTGATGATAATGTTACATGAGGCATGCAAATCCTATTTTGGTTGCTCAATATGATGTTATAGACCATAAATCCAAGGGTCTAATTAGATTCTTCCTAAAAGACTATTCTAATAAATTTCCATGAAGAAACATCTACACAAAAACTATGGAAGAAACTTGGTGAGATGTATCAAGTCAAATATTTAGTGAAATAAGACTTTCTTGGGGAAGAAATTATATTCCTTAAGGATGGAAGAGGGTGGACGAATTATAAACCACCAAGAAGCATTCAATATGTTGGTGGGTCAATTGGCATTAAAATGGATGAGGAGGAGAAATATTAGATCTTGCTTTGTTATTTACCTTATTTGTGGGATTCTCTTGTTATGACTATTAGGAGTACTTCTATTATCTTGAAGACTAAAGATGTGGTGGGTTATTTTCTCTCTGAAGATTTGAGGAGGAAGGTATCCATCAGTGCCAAGGAAGCCCTAAATGTTTTTGGAAGACCTAAGGAAAAAGGAAAGAAGAATGAGAAGCACGATAAATTCAAATCCTAGGGGAGGTAAAAGTCTCCTAGAAAGTCCAAAGTTATTTGTTGGAATTGTGGTAAGCCTGAAAACTTCCATAAGAAGTGCAAAGAAGAAGAAGAAGAAGAAGAAGAATAAGAAGAAGAGATTTGATTCTAATTTTGAATCTGAGAAGGAAGATGGTGATACATTTATTGTAGATTTTGCCACTCGTGTAGGTAATGATGCATGATTAATTGACTCTGGTACATATTTTCATATAACCTCTAATAGAGATTTTTTGTTTGAATGTTAAGAATTTGATTGAGGTAAGGTGTACTTGGGTGATGATTCTTGTTTAAATATTTTTGGTTATGGTAAAGTTATAATTACGTTTCCTGATGGTAGAATAAAAAGGATTAATGGTGTGTTGAATATCCCTAGATTAGCATGAAATTTGTCATCTATGAGAAAACTAATAGATGCGTGTGTGTAGGTAGAATTTTTTGATGTAGGATGTAAGATGGTTAGAGGTTATATGGTTTCAAATATGACACATTGTATAAAATTGATGCGTGAACTTTTGAGTGCAATAGTACTTTTGCAAAAAGCAAGACTATGGCTAAATTGTTGGAAGATGTGAGGGTTTCATCTTCAATGGATGGTAATGGCTTTTAGTACCCAAGGGTGCTCTTTATTTTGAATCAAATTTACCTACAAAGAAGACTATGTTATGACACCAAAGACTTGTCCACATTGGTGTAAAGGGTCTAAAAACCTTGAAAAACAAAAACCTTGTTGAAGGGTTGTTTGATTGTAATCTTGATTTTAATTTTTGTGAGCATTGCACTTATGGAAAAAAAATCCATGTTCAATTTTACTTGAGTTCTCATAAATCTTGTGGTGTATTAGATCTTATTCATTATAATGTGTTTAGTCCTGTACATGTTCCTTTGATTGAAAAATCCATATATTATGTTTCATTTATTTATGATTACAGTAGGACATGTGTATATTTTCTAAAGATTAAATCTGAATTTTTTAGTCAATTTAAAGAATTTAAAGTAGTGGTTGAGTTGTAGATTGGAAAGAAAATAAAATGTTTGAGGTTTGATAATGGCAGTGATTTTTTCTCTAATGATTTTGATAGATTTTGTAAAGATTGAGACATTTTGAGACAAAAGATAACTCTATATTCTCCATAGTAGAATGGAGTTGTAAAAAGAATGAACAAGATATTAATGGAGAAGGTTAGGGGTATGTTGAGTGGTGTTGGTCTCAAACAAAGGTTTTGGGTTGAAGCTATTGCCATTGCTTGTCACTCGATTAACAAGTCTTGTACATTAGCTCTTTTTGATAAGATTTAGGTATAGATGCATGGTTGGGTCACAAGCCTTCATTGAGACATCTTAGAGTTTTTAGTTGTGAGGTGTGGTGCATGCTTTTGAAATCTGCAAAAGACTAAGCTTCATATAAGGTTATTAAATCACAAATTCCTCATGCATGACCCTATGAAATACTTTGCAAATGCTTTAAAAATACAACAAAGGATGAAATAAAACTAAAAGCATTATAAAAGCAACCACAAATTACCTATTCCATAATGGATTGGTGTCACATGTGCTAGTGACCCTTTCCCAACCCTTGATCAATAGTTAAAATGATGATGTATTGCAATGTAGATGAAGAACAAGATTATTTCTCAAACCAAGAGAGTAATCTTGCGTAAAATTGTGGATACATGAATGAGAATGAAGGCCCTATTTTATAGATTTTCTTGATGAGAAATTGGCCAAGATGGTGAATGTGGGACTAAAGATCCTCTAATGAGAAGATGACACTTGTCAAATGATGATAAGTCAATGGTTGTGCAAGATTTGGGAAGAGTGCCCATGAGAGGGAGAATTTGAATTCAAATTTGAGAGTAAATGCTAAGTGGGGGACAAGAAAATGAGCAATAAATGCATTGTTGGAGGGACAAATCAACTTGCCTTTTGAATTCAAAAATTGAGGGAATATTCCCCATAAATGCCATGTTGATGGAAAATCTTGGATTTAATAAATCAATAAATTGATTTATATGTGCAAGTGGCTAGATCTAGATAATGCAAGTGGGATGGGATTAACATTTAATCAGGGTTAGATTAAATAGATGATGATTATGTTGATTTAATGCTGATTAGGTGAGTTGACCTTTAGGATTTAAATATTTGATTTATTTAAATCAGAAAAGGATGAAATATGGATTTAATTAAATAAATGTTTGATCTATTTAATTAAAGTGATGATGTTTGATTTATTAAAAGGCTGATGATAATGTTTATTTGATAAATGACCTTAGGAAATGAGATTATTTAATGAATGGATGAAAGTGATGAATGGGCCTAATGTGAGACCTAATTTGACTGAATCGATCGAATGCATAATGTTAATTTTGCATGTCTACATTTTGCCCCTCTTTGAAACAATGTACTTGTTGCATTGGTTAAAGAATAAACTTGCCGCGATCAAAATAAAAAAAAAATCTGATTTTTCGGATGCCCCAGCGGAAAGAAGTACATTGGTACATTGCCCCCTCGAGAGATCGAGCGAAAAGATTCAATTTGAGGGTTGATCTCGTGATAAAGAGGTTCAAAATGGGTGGTTATGGATGATGATGCAAAGATGATTTCAAGATGCTTAGACTAATAGATCTATATTATGATGATGATGCATGCAATGCATGTGAAATGATCGATGTTTCCTATGATGTGTGATATGGATGATATGTGGTATACTAATGGTTTGTAGATGCAAGATGGATGCATGATGGATGCATTGGTGATGATGATGTTAGTGCGGAAATGAGATGATGACAAGAAGATCTGACAAGTCCATGATTGGTCGAGACTTTATTCTAAAGAGATGATGATGATGATGATAGATGATGAGAAATGATGATGATTTGCTTTATCAAGGATTGGGATTTTCAAAGGGTCACTTACTTTATGTTTGATAACACGCCTAAGCACGATGCATCAAGGTATAAAGGACCAGGATGGCGTTGTACTTAGTGTGATGGACTTGACTCGACAAATAGATAGGAGTATTCTTGTTCACACCTGACATCTAAACCTTGCTAGGATGCACTTTAGAAGTCTCAAACATCTCGGACCAAAACATCGAAAAGGTATAAACCAATGCAATAGTCAATAAGCTTATCCTAAACATCCTCCATACACATATCTAACAAAGCATTTGCCAAGTTATTTTACAAGAACGTCCAACAAGCACAACAGACAAAGAATAATGATCGTTGCCCCATTCCTATCTCTCTAAATCCTTCGTTCGGATATCATCGAGAGGTCTTGGATTGAGCAATAAGATAAGTCAAAAGAAAAAGACCAAGTACACAAACAAGCCAATGTTCTTCAATACCGCTAGCCAAAAGGGAATGTGTTTCTAAGGATAAGAACCGAAACTTATTGCCAAAAGATAATGCCCATTGTAGGAAGGATACATCCTAGGACATGTTAGTGGATGGCGGCATGTCATTTCGTTTATCCACAGTGTTCTTTTTGATAAATAATGCCCCTTGTAGGAAGGATTCATCCTACGACATGATGTTATCAGATGATTGATATGGGACTGTTTGGATGATGGGTTATCGACACAAAGACTTGACCGACTTGTTTACATACTGACTGAGACTTGAGACTTGACGCTTTTGAGTTTTTACTTTTAACCTGCTAGACTTGTTTCTAACTATTTCACCAAAGCTTGAGAATGACGATCAGTTTATTATGAATGGTGCTTATTGCGGGTGCAAGCGAGATGAGGTAGATGGATTTTTTTCAAATATTTGGATGTTTTTGGAGTTTTGCAATGTTTTGAGGCTGTTTTTGGTATTTTTTGAAGTTTTACAAATGTTTTGATTTTTCAATTTTCCAATGTTTTTGGGATTTTCTGAGATTTTGACCGAGAGACTAACCTAAAGACCTATCCTAGGGGCTGATCGACAGATGAGCCTTGCCTAATGCTATACATCGTAGAGACCACGAGTCTTAATCGGACGACTTGATCGATTTACAAATGAAGATATGCATCATGAAATGTCAATTTATTATGACAGACTCCTAAAGGACTGACCTAATTGTCTCATGGGATGATCAAAGATCAACCTGCTCAATGCTCAAGCTCTCAAAGAAGATGTAGCTCTGACAAGAGATCTTTGTTTTGGCTTTGAATGACTTTGGCCTGTTTTTGGATTGCTCGATGTTTTGATGTTTTGGATTTTTGGATTTTCTAATGTTTTGATGTTTTTGGATTTTCTGATTTTCTGATGTTTTTGGATTTTCTGATGTTTTGAGGACTTTAAGACCATACACTAATCCGATCCGATGGGAACATGCCCCCAGCATGATGCAATAGACTACTCCGATAAAGGCAGGACAAACTGACCTTGAGAATGGGCCGAGTAGTACTAGGAGGGATCATGATACGAACACAGGACCAAGCTATGGTGCGGATGCCAGTGGATGAGTGATGAATGGAGATATGGATGTGATGGATGATGGAAGCGAAATGGAGGGATAATGCACGTAATAAGTCAGAAGGTCCCCGTGGATGGAAAGTGCTTTATTTACACAAGGCACCCGGCTTGCCGTTTTCAATTAAGGTACTTGTCCAAAGTGCCACCGGCGGTTTTCACTAGAGGATCTATTTTTTTTATCCTTTTTTTTATTTATTTTTTATTTTTTGCTTCTTTTTTTTTTGTCAGCAAGATGCCTGTTTGCTAGGTTTTCGTCGAAGTAACCATTTTTCAGGACATTTTCTGATTTTTTGAATTTTTGGATTTTTGGTTTTATACCCAGAAGAATTAGGCATAAATTTTTTTGAGATGGGAGCTATTCATGGCTCCTGCAGAGGATCCCCTTTGGGTGTTGATAGTTGATATGCCACTGATTTATAGCTTGTTGTGATGATGAAAGTCCCTAACCAACTGGGTTTGAACTTGCCTTTGCTGTTGGGATTCAAAACATTCTTCCTCGATTTCTTTAAAACCACCCTCCTCGACTTGGAAAGTCCCCGCTCGATCTTCTTGTTGTAGTCATTGAGTCTATTCCGATAGACTTGTAAGTGATTCAAAGCATCTACGCGCTCTCATCTAGTAACCCAAATAAGTTAGTCTTGAGACCCCGCCGATATCTTCATCGTTGATGAGATTTGCAATACATTCTGAGGGATGGGAGCTTTGATCTCAATGGGAGCACGACTTCGACCAGACCAAGGAGAAGGTGGCACCCGTAAGTGTGCGATGTCGGTTCGATAAGCCCAAAGGGCTGATTAAGTCAAGAAATGCCGCCACCTAATCGCCTCATCGACCATTTCAAGGATTTTGAGGATGGTTTTGTTCGTGGTCATTGGCCATTGCCTTGGGAATAGCGCGGTATGGAGAAGCGATGTCGATTTTGAATTTCTCACAAGTCGCTTAACCTCCTTAGTTCTTCGAAGGGTGTCCCATTATCTAAGATAATGGCTTCAGGGGACACCATAATCCATGCATGAAATAGTTCGTGATGAATTTTAAGATCTGCTTTCTAGTGATATAGGTCATGGGTATGGCTTCCACCCACTTTGTGAAGTACTCAGTTGCAGTTATAATGAATTTGTGGCCATTGGACGAGGTGGGTGAGATTTTCCCAATGAGGTCGAGTCCCCATTGCAAGAAGGGCCATGGTGTGACGATTGGATGGAGCTCTTGAGTTGGAGCATGGATGAGATCCCCATGCTGCTGACATTGTAAACACCTTTTAGCATGATCATGCGCTTCTCGCTCCATCACGGGCCAGTAATACCCCAGCCTCAGCAGTTCCTTGGCAATGGTCATTCCACTCGAGTGTGAGCCACATATACCGTTATGAACTTCGATTAGAGTGGTTAATGCCTCCTCAGCATTTAGACAGCGTAGTACGGTACCCTCTATGCTTCTACGGTATAAGGTATCACCTAGAATGACAAATCTAGATGCCTTTTTAATAAAGGTTCATTTTAGGCTCGATGGTAGGTCAGCGGGTATGACTCCTATTCGAAGATAAGTGTAGATGTCATGATACCAAGGATCGCCAGGACCAACGATTTCACACACATATTCCGATTCTGGTACCTCGAATGTGGGAAAGAGAAGCTGCTCGATTAGAAATTCGTATTTCAGCATGTTGTGAGGGATGTCTACTAGAGACCCGATTGTAGCCATGGTGTTAGCAGCTCTGTTGTTAGTTCTTAGAATCTGCTCAAATGTTATGTCGATGAAGGATTCCTTTAAAGTCTCCACCAGTTTCTTATATGGGGTTAGCTTGTCATCCTTAGTCTGATATTCATCATTGACTTGATTTATGATCAGCTGAGAGTCTCCGTAGACTTTGAGGGCTATGATATTCCATTGCATTGCTATTCTGAGACCTATAGTCAAAGCCTCATATTCTGCTATGTTGTTCGTGCAAGGGAATGCTAGTTTATATGATCGTGGTATGTAGTCCCCTTGGGGGGTGATGAAGAAGATACCCCTAACTGTGGCTCGTATATGACCCGTCAAGCATAGTTTCCGGGATCGCCATAATGCTGAGGTTAAAGATGGGTTCGTCTAGAAATTCAGATACAAGAGGATTCTCAGAATATATAGGTGCTTCTACTAATTGGTTTGCAATAACTTGACCCTTGATGGATTTTATTTCAACATATTCGATTTCATATTCTGACAGTATCATCACCCATTTTGCCATTCCTCGCTTAACATTGCCTTTGGATAAGAGATACTTGAGGGGATCAATTTTGCAATGAGCTTTATCTTGTGTGCCAAAGATATAATGTCTAAATTTTGGGATGCAAACACCATCAAGCAGGCAAGCTTTCTCGATGAATGCAGTAATTTAGCTCGCGGACCAACCATTGTCCCATCGATATAGTATATGGCTTTTTCTCGTCTGGCTTTCATCAGCTTCAGTAAGAAGAGCCCTGAATACGTTGTCACACATATAAGATCAATGGATTTCTTGGGATAGGTGGCATTAACATTGGAGGTGTCAGTAGATATTGCTTTATTTTTTTGAATGCCTCTTCGCACTTGGTATCCCATTTGTATACTACCCCCTTGTGGAGTAGGTGTGAATATGGATTTTGCTTGTCTGCCAATTGTGCTATGAACCTTCTAATGGATTGAAGCCTACCTTGGAGGCCTCTCAGTTGCTTTAAGTTCCTTGGTGCTTCCATCCCAAGGATTGCTTTGACTTTGTAGGATCCAATTCCCGATACCCCCATGGAGACCATGTATCCTAGTAATTTGCCCCGATTGCACCAAGACGACTCTTGGACGCTAGTCCCAACTTGTATCTCAATCCACAAAAGATAGCACCCTAGGGGCTCGCTATATGATCTTGTCTTTCTGACTTTGCTAGATGTCTTACATAGTCTTCGATCGCTTTTGCGGAATCATATCATGAAATACTGTCATGGCCCTTTGATAGGTTGCTCCCGTGATTCTTTAGTCGAATGGCATCATGTTCCAGCAGGGTTCCCTAGCGGCAAGCGGTTGGTCTTGTGTTGGTCTTTGCTATCATGATCCGGGTTATATCCCTAAAATCCGGCCCATTAACGAGATCTCGCGCCCAGCTTGTCGCGTCTACTATCATGTCGATGTTGGGGAGCCGGGAAATCATCCTCGACATGCTTTGTTTAAATCTCTAAAAACTGCGGCAGATTTTGGATAGCTCTTAGGGTTTTGGAAACAGTACCAAGTTCGATACCCATTCTCGGATAATCAATTGGTCGGATAAATCCTGCATCTAATAGCTTTTGAGCTCCATTTTGACTAACAAAGCAATTTGAGGATGCATTTTGCGAAGCTTATGTCTGACAGGTTTTGCATCTGGATACACTGCTAGGTGGTGGACCACAGTATTTGGATCAAGTCCCGGCATATCAACATAACTCCATGCAAAGTTTATTTGTCTTTCCTTTAGGAATGCTGCTAGGAGTTCTTGCTCTTCTGATAATAAAATTCTCAAGATAATGATATGGGTCTCCTCTCGTTCTAGGTTGATCGGGTTGCATTTTTCAGCCAAGACCTACCGGGACTCTTTGATGAATAACTCTTAGAGAAGATTGAATCCTTCCATCCCAGCTTCGTAGAGGTTTTCACCATTGGATACCGCCCTTTATTTTTACTTATTTTCTTGTTAGAGAGTGCCACTCGCGGTGGTTTTCACTCAATGACTTGATATGATTCTTAGTTTCTCACTTTTACAACTGAAGGATTCAATTGTTTCCCCATAATAGGCATGTGTGTCTAACTCCATTATAAACCTTGCCTTGTGATCTCTATCTGGAATGTTAATTTCTCATTCCATGAATCTTGAGAGTGCTTCATCATTTTGAATATATCAAGAACTGGTGGTCCTCGTTGGTCATAGTCGATCAGTTGGGGGTAGACTAAGCAAATCTCATGATTTTGACTATCCGGTTCAAAGGATATGGTACTAATCATACATAGGGTGGTATCTTCGAATAACCTAGGTAGGTTGGATAAGGTATCTTCACCATCGCTACTAATATAGGGCTCAGTGATAAAGTTATGCATGTCTGTCCCTATGGGTATTGGGGAGTGCACTTGTACTAGGACTGGCTGAGGAGAAACATTAGCGGCTCTAACCAGAGGACTTCGGCCACGTATGGTTATTCTCAGAGGGGTACATCCAAGACCAAGATTTGTTATAGGTCGCGTCTCAAGCATGATTGGTATTAAGAGCCAATTGTCATTTTGCCCCAATCTTTGATTTCGGTCATAGCCCATCGCAAGCATCATGTGTAGGCCCTTGCTTCTTTCATCCATTGGTAACTCAGGTGTCGGTCTTTCATCTCGATACAACATGTTTGATGGATTTGCTTCAATTACCTCATGGCCGAGGTCTCCCCACCTTGTGAATTCAAGATAATTTTGAGGGTAGGTTTGTGATGTGGGAGCTTGATTTTCTTGTGGGCGTCCTCATGATCTTGGAGATTGTGGTAACTCTACTATCACAAAAGCATTGTTAGGGAGCCTATAACTTCCACAACCATCCTCCTGGATGATGAGCTTGATATTGGATATGGTGGGAATGGCAGGTGTCTCTATCACAGAAGTGAGAATGGTGGGATCGATGTATGATGTGGATGGGCCCTCATCATTTTTCGGCACTTGGGGGATTTTGTAATATTTGGCTTCAAGGTTCTTGCAGTATGAAAACAGCTTAGGATCTCCATGGACGGTAACCTCTTGTCCATTATGTGTGAATTTCACACATTTCGCTTTTCCTTGTACCTATTCCTTCTAGCGCCAAATGTGGTGCATGCTTTTGAAATCTGCAAAAGACTAAGCTTCATATAAGGTTAGTAAATCACAAATTCCTCATGCATGACCCTATGAAATACTTTGCAAATGCTTTAAAAATGCAACAAAGGATGAAATAAAACTAAAAGCATTATAAAAGCAACCACAAATTACCTATTCCATAGTGGATTGGTGTCACATGTGCTAGTGACCCTTTCCCAAGCCTTGATCAATAGTTAAAATGATGATGTATTGCAATGTAGATGAAGAACAAGATTATTTCTCAAACCAAGAGAGTAACCTTGCATAAAATTGTGGATACATGAATGAGAATGAAGGCCCCATTTTATAGATTTTCTTGATGAGAAATTGGCCAAGATGGTGAATGTGAGACTAAAGATCCTCTAATGAGAAGATGACACTTGTCAAATGATGATAGGTCAATGGTTGTGCAAGATTTGAGAAGAGTGCCCATGAGAGGGAGAATTTGAATTCAAATTTGAGAGTAAATGCTAAGTGGGGGACAAGAAAATGAGCAATAAATGCATTGTTGGAGGGACAAATCAACTTGCCTTTTGAATTCAAAAATTGAGGGAATATTCCCCATAAATGCCATGTTGATGGAAAATCTTGGATTTAATAAATCAATAAATTGATTTATATGTGCAAGTGGCTAGATCTAGATAATGCAAGTGGGATGGGATTAACATTTAATCAGGGTTAGATTAAATAGATGATGATTATGCTGATTTAATGCTGATTAGGTGAGTTGACCTTTAGGATTTAAATATTTGATTTATTTAAATCAGAAAAGGATGAAATATGGATTTAATTAAATAAATGTTTGATCTATTTAATTAAAGTGATGATGTTTGATTTATTAAAAGGCTGATGATAATGTTTATTTGATAAATGACCTTAGGAAATGAGATTATTTAATGAATGGATGAAAGTGATGAATGGGCCTAGTGTGAGACCTAATTTGATTGAATCCGATCGAATGCATAATGTTAATTTTGCATGTCTACATGAGGAATATGCACATGTGCCAAAGGAGATGAAAAAAAGTTGGAGAAGAAGGTTGTGAAATGTATCTTAATCAGATATAGGTATGGTGTGAAAGGATACAAGCTTTGGGATCTTGTAGCACAAAAGGTAACATATAGAAGTGTTATTTTTACAGAAACTAATTATTCTCCTATTACATTTCAACCAAAACAAAACAAACAGGAAGATGTGATTCAACTTCCTTCTACACCTGAGAAAGTTGAATCGAGGCCCTTGGATAGACAAGAAGTTGAGGAGAGCTCATCTAGCTTTGAATCTTCAGAAGATGAGGAATAACCTCCAACTCAACTTGTTTGAAGGTCTACAAGGCATAGACAACCACTTGAAAGGTCTCCACCTAATGATTCAAAATATATTTTTTCTTTGAATACTAACATTGAGGAAAGGTGATTCTTGTCTATGTTATTAATATTAGAAGGAAAACCTCTAGTTTTGTTGAGGTGGGAGCTGCTTTCCATGGTTTACAAATTGCTAATAGCAGAGGTATTTCCAACTTGGCTATAGAAGGTTACTCATGTAATACCATAATGACGTTAAAGGAAAAACATCTCCATGCTAGTCTTTGCAAGATCTTATCGCTAAGGATGGCCTTGAAATCATGAAAATATGGCATTGTCAAATCAATCATGTGTTCCATGAAGGGAACAAGGTGGTAGATGGGATGGCTAGTATTGGAGCTTATGTGGGAAAGATTAAAATCTAGGAGGATGTATTAATTATCTTATAAAATGCGAGAATGCTAATCAATAATAATGAAAATGCACATCATGATAGAAACTAAATTGAATCCCCATCAAGTTCATTATGATTTAACACATACTACTCAAGTTGCATAAAGGAAAATAATTCCCTTCTGCTTTTAATCTTAATTACAAGTTAGAACTACCTACCACTACAATTTGCAATTGGTGTTTCTTGAGAGTTTTTCTTAGCCTATCATTCCTCTGTTATTACAACTAGTAAGATGGGTGGGGATCTGATTCAAGAGGAGCTAACTTCTTGTGAGAACTTGGAGAATGATAAAGAATTATGGCTCATTCTTCAGAAAGGAAATATTGCCTCCTATATCAAGGCCATGAAAGGGCATGACCCCAACCTATCCGTGGAGTTCACCAATTCTTGGAAGGATCAACAAGTGTAAGTTCAAAGTCTTTATTTCATAGTTTTGATGGAGCTCATTTCAAAAGTCACTGGTCTCTCCTTGGTGGAGCTTGCATTCCAAGAAAACCTAAGGGCCACTAACAAAAGGATATGGAGATATTCCTTAAAAAGGGGAGAAAGTGAATTGGCTTTAAAATGGGTTCAACAAAGATGATTTTTCAATCATCTAGAAGAAGATAGCTAAGGTGCTTATGAGGTATGTCACTTTGGAAGGAAGATTTAAATGTTTTCATGCTCACCTCTTCCCCATACTCAATCATTTTCATTAAAATGTAAAAATGAACCTTAATTTTTGGATATGTTCTTCCCTTGAGCAATTAGTTAAATATGTTTAGGATAAAGGCACCCTGATGCCTTTGCATCAAGGCCTTATTTATAGGATTTACGAGTATAATGTGACTCTTTCCCTCATTGTTGCTTCACTTCTAAGGGTGGCAAACCTTTCCTTGGTCCTCAATGTTGGAAAATGGTCAACGATCACCTCAAGATTCGTGACATGGCTTAACTGCTTCTCATGGATCCATTAACTCTAGGGGTTGTATTAGGCATTAACAGGTCAATCTTTTCATGCAACAATAACTATGGAGCCAACAATTGGTATCAGAGACAAACGTACTAGGTTCAAATCCCCTTAGGTAATGTTGAGGGGAAGATTGTTTCCAGATGGTCATCACTCCCCTCAAGATTTGTGACATGGCTTAACCACCTCTTGTGGATTCATTAACTATGGCTTGTATCTGACATTAATGAGTAGGTCTTTTGGTGCAACAACAATCGTGGGGCCAACACTCAAAAGTGCCTATGTGTCTTCAAAAGGTAATCCCTCCTCCCCTAGACCTGATAATTTGTCTACCCCATTCCACCAACGAAGAATTACAAGGTCAAACCCTCCTCGTGCCTCTAAAATAAAATAAAAACCTATTATTGAGAACCCCGCCCCTACCAGCAATAAAAAAGTGACCTTTATCAATCTGAGGAATTTCCATCTCAGATAACTTTGATTCCTTGTGGTACCCCACCCCCATGGATTCCCCTACTGACTCTCCTTCCAGGGACTCTTCCCTTTATATTTCCCCCAACTCCCCCTTGATTACCTCTTTTGCCAATCTCCTAAAATCGTCTCTCCATAATGTTAACCAGGTTCAGGAGCCCAAAGACACTCTGCCAAAATTTGTTGTTTACAAGAGTTGTGCTACCCTATGGTTGAAATTAGACAAAATAATCTAGACCACAAAAATTCAAAATGATGTTTTGAAGTGGTTGTTGTCCCAACTCACCACTAATAAATCCAATATCTAGAATTTGGAGTTTTCTATGTTCAAAAAAACCTTGGACTAGTCAGGTGAGGTGGAGGACTTTGGTCATTGGAACTTAATTTTTGGCATGGTTAAAACCTTCAAGAAGTGAGCTACCATTGAGAAAGAGATTGAGGAGCTAAATTCTATCACTAGGACCTCTAAGGAGAGAAACAAAATTTAAGAAGAGGTTGCTACCCTACAAAGCAACCGAGAAAAAATGCTTCGTGGTCTATAGCAGATTGTCGAGTACATTAAAGAGAGGGTGAAAACACTAATGTCACCATTTAGGTATTTCAACAAAAGCTAAAGAACTTTCAAGGTAAGTGTGCTAGTGATAATCTTCTAGATGCCACTCAAACCAACTCCATAAATAAGAGTAAAAAAGTGGAAGGTACTACTTCCCCATATTGATGATGGTGGCAGCAAGATCTAGAAGGCTATGTCCTTCAAAGAGAATCTTTGATTCCTTGCAAGAGAATGGTAGGCTATTAAGGGTCTTTTCCTGCTTAGTGATTAGTAGCTGGGTCTGGGCTTGTGTTGGTCTCTAGCTATATTTATGTTTTTTATTTTTCTGCTGGTCTTTTTTGTGTAGTTATTTTCATTTTTCTAGTTGTTTCACTTCTTGTGATCTCCTTTTACTTGGCCTTTATGGTAGTTTTGTAATGGGTATAGGCCCTTCTTATTTTTATCTTAATCAAAACATTGAAAAACTCAAACCTATAGAAGAGGCATTAGGTATGAATGATACATAATCCTAAAAGATTACTATGGATGAAGAAATGGAAGATTCGAAAAAGAATGACACATGAGATCTTGTACCATTTCCTAAAGGACGAAAACCTGTTGGTTCCAAATGGGTGTTTAAGAAAAAGATGGGTCTATATGGAGGTACTGAGAAATATAAAGCACAATTAGTTGTGAAGGGTTACTCTTAGGTTGAGGGTTTTGATTACAATGAGATATTTGGGTATGTGCAGGATCATGGTGGGCCAAAAAGTGGCAATGAGGAAAAAAACACGTCTTTCATCGACCGAAAAATGCAAAAAGAATGTGTTGACTTTTTTTAGGCTCAGGTGTCACCATACCAAACACCAAACCTAGTTTTACAAATCGAATATCTGATTTGCAAAAAACATATATATAAAAACTCAGTCGTTGTTTTGAAGTTATTTGACAGTGAAGAACCCGTAGGCGCACAGTGCATTGCTTCTTCGTGTAACGTATATCCGATTTGGAAAAATCCAATTTGGAAAGGTAAGTTTTTTTATTTGTATTTGATTTGATTCAATTTTGATTTAGATTTGAATAATTTCATATGGTTTTATGTGTATTTTTTTAAAAAATAGGGTTTTTGATTGAATTTTTGTGAAAAAATTGAGTTTAGAATGGATTTTGATAAAAAAATGAATTGTTTTTGTGGATTTTTTTTCACAATAGGGTTTTTGATTGAATTTTTATGAAAAATTGAATTTAGAATGTATTTTGATAAAAAAATGAATTTTTGTGGATTTTTTTCAAAATAGGGTTTTTGATTGAATTTTTATGAAACAATCGAGTTTAGAATGGATTTTTAAAAAATGAAATTTTAATGGATTTTGATTAAAAAATAGTGTTTCATTTATATTGTCTAATTTTAGATTAATTATTTTTTAACTTTAATCAGCATTATGGCTACCGAGAATGAAAATGCACAAATTCTACCAGTTGAGAATGAAAATCCACCAACTGAGAATCAAAATGCAGAAATGCCAAATGCTCCACCACCTCGCAGCCATCAATTGAAGACTTAATTCATGAAAAATTGGAGCAATTGAGGGGCATTTGTGATGTTTATAAGAAAATCCCTCGATTATCCGTATGTCAACCACATTGACAAGAATAATTACAAATGTAGAAACCCTCTCCACCCAACATAATGCCTTTCATTCGTGGCAAGAAACCATGAGGCAATATTATGCATGTGGATTGTCTTATGATGATGTGAAAGATCTCCAAACAACAAAAGCCCAAATAGCCTCTTTATTTATTAACCCCAACACCGGGTTTGCTGCTTAATGTTAACAAACCAAAACTTTCTATAAAATGGTGCACGATAGGCATAGTAGATAACTTTTGGGATCGTTGGTGTATGGTTTTTGATAAACCACCCAACAATAATCTTGATGTACCTTTTTACTTTATTAAAAAATTATATGCTGAGTTTTTGTTAGGGCATCATGTCAATTACTTTGACATTAAACCCTTCCAGGGTGTTGGTGGAGATATGCCCCAGGATAGGCTAGGGGCAGCTAGAGTAGTCAAGCGCCCACATGTTCCCCGTCCTCCCCTTCCTCCGCCACCTCCAGTACAACATCCAGATATTACGGAGGATGTAGCCACACAAACTATCTAGGCCATTCAATTCTTTGAGTGGTCTTTGGTTTCCCATGTTTAGGCTCAGCCATACTGCATTGGTGATTCCGGCGGATGGATCTATGCTATCGCATCATCCCTCCTTGTCTCATTATATTTTTGTGCCACATATTTGCAATACGTGCCAACAAATATGTTTGGGTCCTATTGTACAACCCCCTGAGCAGCCATTAGACACTTCTGATTATGACATCCTGGATGTGGAGATTATAGCAGATCACACACATGGGAGTGGAGCACACCCTAGAGAGTTCTCTCCTGCTAGAGAGGTGGACATTGGAATAATTACACAGGTAACATTTAAGGTGTAAATTCATAACTTGCATTTTTAAAAAAATGAATATTAATAAGAGATAGCACGTATACCACATTTATTTATATATGGTCTATTTCATTGAAGTTAATGTCCTGAGAGGAGTCACACCGCACCCTCGATGAACCATTTCATTCAGTCCTAGACGACATGTTATGCATTTTCAAAAGATTCACTCATTTTACAATTTTTACTATATAATTTGTTTGTCATTTGAATTGTCATAATGAAATTATATATTAACTTATATGTTTATCTTATTCTCTGCTTGTAGGAAACACCTAGTTCGAGCGAGGTGCGACGCTCTTCAGACTATGGATGCACAATGTTAGATAAGGGAAAGGTAATTGAACTCAAATTTGATTGAATTAAGATTTATAAGATCTTTTATTGATTATGCATACATTGACCTAGATTCATAGTTTCATATGTACTTGTCATTTTTATGTACATGTGGTTGTGAGCTATACATCATTGTCGAGCAAGTACCACAACACTGGCGGGGAGTAGGTAGTCTCGAACACCTGTGTTGGGAGGATGCCGTTCACCTCAAGGAGGAGGGCAGTCACCCAAAGGAGATACAAAAAAAAGATTGGCCCAAAGAGGTATGTGTTTACCTTACTTGGTGGCTTCGTAAATATGTTCTTATTAATGACAATTCCCATGCTAACTTGATCAATTTCATGTTTTTGTTCACATATATAGATTGATCGCTACAAAAGGTTTGGTTATTCCTCTTTGAGAGGCATATCTCTAGACCCCCGACCCTTCTCGAAGAGACGAATTTCCGTAATCACTTCAATTTAAATTTCAATTATAATTCAATGTGTATTGATTTTATGTTAATTATTCAATTTTAAATTATATAGTATAACTAATCTCAATTGTGGTTTGACTTTTTCTTGTGCAGCTACCTTCAGAGCCAACGAGTGCTTCAAAGAGGCTCCATTTTGATGATCCACCAGTAGTTTAGGATGAGATATACATTTTGGCATGTAAATATTGAATAGATACCAAGATGGCATATGCCACATATTGTTAAAAAAAAATTGAGTTGGCGTTGATGCCATTTT
>VDFB02053223.1:175606-215150 GCA_007258455.2 Sequoia sempervirens | reverse complement strand
AAATTAAAGAAATAAAATTAGTTAAAAGTGGAATAATATGATTGAGGTGAAGCATTATACTATTTATAGGCACGTCAATATAGATAACTACTAATTGGTATTATAATGTTATGAAAAGAAAATCATAGGTCAAAAAATCATTATCCAATTTTTTTTATCAAGGGCTCCTTCCCTTTAACCTTCATGTGGGGTCACTAACCCCTCTATACCCAATTCAAGGTGATGCCCTAGAATTACACTAGTTGTGGTAAAGTGTGTCTTATAAGAGATACATAAAACATGCAAAGCACTTTGAGGATGATCTAATGTTATAGAGTTCACATTGGTTGGATAAGGGTCCACTGCAGAGAGATTTCCATTGCCAAGATATTAACGAGAGATGGTCTTGCTCTTAAGTCACGAAAGAAGAATCTTGTGATGAAGGGGTTGTGAGGAGTGAAAACCTCACTCACTAAAAAGCATCCTCCCCCAACCTATATATATATATATATATATATGTATATATATATATATATATATATATATATATATAATAATTTTCCATGGTGTAATTGGTGAGAAAGTAATACTCACAATTTAAGTTGGACACAATTTATTTTTTGTAAGATACAATTAAGATTGAGTTTGATTTTCACATAATTTATAAAAACATATTATTCATATCACATGATAACAACCAAATAACTATAAAAATATTTCCTTTCTAAATCCAAACTCAATCCTCACTCACTCTTTCCTTCTATTTCCCAACCATACTCTCCCATCTTATCACAACTCAAAATTGAATGACAAAAATGATATTTCCTTTCTAAATCCTTGAAGCTAACCCTCACTTTGTGCCTCATATCCTCTCCCCTCTTCCTTCTTCTTGCCCTAATGATAACAATAAAAAAACACCTCATTCATCTAAAATGCCATTTATATAAGATAATATTCACATTTACTTATGTTGGAGTGTTGTTATTAACATTTACCTAATTCAATGGTCATCTGGAGAAGTGGTAAAATGAGACTTGAACATGGAACCACCACCTCCTCCCAAAAAGATAATTTATCTAAGACTATAAGGATGTTCACTCTAGGCCAATCCCAACTTTATTTAATAAGTCCCTTCAAACTAAAATTTATTGTCCTCATCATTGTTTTCCCTGTTAATGTCTACTCACTTCATGAAAATTTCAATATTTTTTTCTTATAGATTATGATTCAATTATGACACTATTGTTCATGGTTGAAATGAGGAAATCTACTATATAACTAACCCTACACCCGCAAAGACTATCTCTCTGTTCCTCCAAACATTGAAGCATGAACTTAAATTTATAGAGTCTATTTGCAATAGCCATCTTTTTAGTGCTCATATTGTTTTCCAAGATGATGTTTAATGATGCTTAATGTTTGGATCACATATTTATGAGGTTAAATTATACTTTTTATTTTTATTTTATCATCAATATTTAGTATATTACTTTTAGTTTTAATTTTTAATTTATAAATTATATTTAATATGTTTAATTTTATTTCACATTTCAAAAAAACATATATCTAATCAAAATTTCAATTTATAAATAATTATAAATCATATATGTTTATGAAAATAGAGTATAATTAAATTTATTTTTATTTTCTCATCAAAATTTAATATAAGATTTTAAATTTTAAATTTATAAATTATTTTTTAATTTATTTAATTTTGTTTTACATTTTATGAAAATTATTTTTAAATTTAAAATTCAAATTTATTACTACTATTATAGAAGGCGAAAATGTGCAGAGCAAGGTCGAATAACGACGAGGAGGTGAAGCAGAGAGATTCGGCACAGGCTGGAACAACGAAAGAAAAATTATGCTGGGGAGATGAAGCGGTGAGGGAAAGCAAAGCAGCGCAGACATTGGATCATACACTATAGTGGGTTTTCGAAGGTGGAAGATGGAGAGACAAATGTCATATGGCATACCATCCGTAGGGCGAATCAGAGAAGATGGAGGAAAGGCCAGCCAGAACGCGTCATGACACTCCAGATACTCTTGTGGAAAATTGGGTCTCGTGGCCGAGCCATACTGGATTTGGAGGGAAAAAAATGCTAGGAAGGAAGGACAACCTAGCTTGGAGGAACCCTAGGGACAGAAGAAGAAGCAGATGCGAGCAGCCAAATCAAGGATTCGGGAAGGAGCGAAAAGCTGAGGAAAAGGGAAATCCCAACACACTGAATTCAGAGGACACTATTGAGATCGAGGTTTTAGAGGAAATAAAGCCCGACATGGAGATCTTGAAAGAATTTACATTCGTTTGTAGATTCATCGGAGGTACACCTGACAGAGCATCAATTAGGCTTTGGATTAAGGAAAATTGGAAGACGAAGGTTTTATTAAGATTTCTACCAAAAGGTTTTTTCCTAATCATTTTCGCTAATGAGAAAACCAAAACAAGAGTGACGGAAGAAGAGATTTGGTTCATGGAGGAAATGCCTTTGTACATGCAACCATGGAACAGGAATTTTGACCCAGTCAAAGTACAACCTTATGATCATCTAGTGTGGGTTAGATTGTACAATCTTCCAATAGAATACTGGGCAGACGAATGCCTTGAGAAAATTGAACGCTCGTTGGGTATACTTATGGAAATTGATTCAAACATTCTAGAGGGAGACATGTACAAATATGCCCGTTTGAAGATCGCAACGATCGATACCATCCCTAGTAACATCCTGCTATTGGCCAATGGGGAACGATGGAGGCAAGGTATTGAAATTGAAGAAACAAGGTATTTTTGTCTTTCCTGTGGTTCACGTAGTCATGGGTCCATAGATTGCACTAATGGTTCAGTGGAGAAAAGCAAGACGCCAACCTCGGGTGGTAACCCTCCTGTTGCCACCATGAACCAACAAAGCAGTTCCAATAACCGGACATCACAAGTAGGAGGGAATGAGTTTCTAACCAAGGCATCGAAGGGATCGGCTAGATGCCCAACACCTATACCCAATAGTAAGGGTGGGGAAGATTCAAATCACACAAAGGAAAGCGAGGAGGCAGAGGATGGCAACGATAATGAATTTGATGCCAGGGCAAGTATTGATTTGGACTCTAATCCTGACATTGAGGATGAACTAGATGTAATCGATGATAGGTGTATTTCCCAGTCTGCATCCAAACACATGGATCTGGGCAAGATCGGAAATTTAGGCAATACTCGCGGTCGGAAGTCCTTCAAACAACTTCGGGAGGAAGAAGCGGCTGCCAAGAAATTTACAAGTATAACCAAGTTCTTGAGTACCAAGGGAGGAAAATCCTCCCTTGGGAAACAATGAAGATCACAACTTGGAATGTTAGGGGCCTAAAGGCCCCTGACAAATGACGCCTAGTTTGGCGTCAAATACAAAAATGCACAAGTAATATAATTATGTTACAAGAAACTAAACTAACAGGGGAGGAAGGTTCACAATTCCTAAGATATTGCTGACTGTGGGATGGCTACTTTGAGAGCTCTTTTGGTTCTGCAGGGGGCCTAGGTATGCTTTGGAAAATATAAAACGTTTTGGTAGAAATTCTCATATCCTCTACAAGATGGATGGTGGTGAAAGTCTTTGACCTAGGCCTAAACTGCAGTTTCATACTTTTTAATGTATATGGCCCCATAAAAACAGAGGAAAAAGCATTGGTTTGGAGTTTGATCTTGGAGTTCATGCGTATGTTTCCCAAGGAAAGAATAATCACTGGTGGAGACTTTAATGCAATCCTCGATTTGTCTGAAAAAAGGGGTGGAGTCATAAGCATTTCACAAACAATATAGGACTTTAAGGCTTTTGTGGCGGAAGTGAGGTTGATGGATTGACCCACAGACAATGGAAATTTCACTTGGACTAACCGACATAAATTTTTTACTACCATAGCTGAGAAGCTCGATTGTTTCCTGGTGTCACCATCGTGGTTCAATTATGGTTGGTGCGTGAATGCTTACATTTATCCTAACTCAATCTCTTACCACTTTCTTGTGGATTTGACAATAGCTAATGGTAATGAGAGAGTGAAATCAAGCTTTAAATTCCAGAGCATGTGGTGGAGAGACCCAAGCTTCCTGGAGCTGTTGGAGACATGGTGGAAGGAAATAAGGGTGGGAGGCTCTATAAGCTTCATACTAACTAAAAAATTGCAGGCACTAAATCAGAAACTCAAAACTTGGAATAAAGAGAAGTTCCAAAATATCTTTGTTGAGAAGGCTAAGGTGGAAACCGAGCTGGAGATACTCAATGAAAAGGTGATAGAGTTTGGCATGCGAAATGAAGAATTTTTTAAAGAAACCGAATTAAAAAGGAAACTAGCTAAGATTCTGAAAAGAGAAGAGTTATATTGGAAGGATAAATCAAGAGAGGTTTGGCTAAGTGAAGGCGATGCTAACTCTAAATTCTTCCATGCCTTAGTCTTTACGAAGCGAGCAAGTAATAAAATAGAGGAAATCATTAAAAGTAATGGTCAAACTATTAGGGGTTTGGCTAAGGTAGGCAAGGCTACAATTGAGTATTTCTCCAACCTCCTGGGGGAACAGTTGTCTCACGGGGGACAGGTGGACTACCTTGATTTGATCAATTCTAGAGTTAGTGAAGCCGACAATATGAGGTTGTGCGATAAGATCTCAAAGGATGAAGTTTGAGCTGCACTCTTCAAGATGCATCCTGACAAGGTGCCTGGCTCTGATGGCTTTACAACCAGTTTCTTCCAAAACTGCTAGGATTTTCTAGGGGATGGTCTTTGGAAACTTGTAGAAGACTTCAAGAAAACTAGGAGATTCATTAAAGATATGAACAATACAATTATTGCACTGATTCCAAAAAAATCCAAGTGTTCCTCTTTCGTCGATTATAGGCCTATATCATTATGCAATGCCATCTATAAAATCATTGCGAAAGTACTGGCCAACAGGCTTAAATTATTGCTGGGGAAGATCATTTTGATTAAACAAAACAGTTTTGTGTCGGGGAGAGAAATAACAGATAGCATTTTACTAGTATTGGAAGTTGTTCACACCCTAAGTACAAGCAAGCAAGCAAGAATGATTATAAAACTTGATGTAACCAAGGCTTATGACAAGGTGCGATGGCCATTCCTTATGGAGGTGATGAAAAGAATGGGATTTTGCAACTTCATTGGTGCGACTTGGTGTATCAGTGCATCTCCTCTGTACGGTATTCTGTAGTTGTAAACGACTCATTAGAAGGTTTCTTCTAGGCTACGAATGGGCTCAGGCAAGGTGACCCCATATCACCTTTCCTTTTTTTCATTATGGCCGAAGCCCTTGGATGTGCGATTAGGAATAGCCGCTAATGTAAGGTTTGGAGAGGTGTACAAGTTGCACTAGATATGGACCCAATCACCCATACACAATTTGCAGATGACACTACTCTGTTGGGTGAAGCAAGTATGAGAGAAGCCGGATGCATCAATCACATGCTCAAGGAATATGAACTTCAATCGGGTCAACAGATGAATAAGGAAAAATCATGCGTTTTCTTTTTTAATACAAGACCACAAACGCAACAAGCTATATCTACTATTCTTGGAGTTAAGAAAGGGAAACTACCATTTAAATTTCTTGGAGCACAAATCTTTGAAGGAGTTTGCAGAACAAAGCATTGGGGTGAGGTGGTTGAAAATTTCTGAAATAAAGCTATGGCATGGAAGAACAATTGGATCTCAATGGCAGAGAGGATAACCATGGCTAAGGCTGTTCTTTCAACAATCCCAATTTACGCAATGTCATGTCTAGAAGCACCTGGGAAGACAATAAATGAATTGGAGAAAATATTAAAGAATTTCTAATGGGAAGGGTCTAAAACGGTGAAGAAGATACATCTCCTAGGCTGGGACGAAGTCTGTAAAGAGAAAGTCGACGGAGGGGCTGGCCTTCGTAAGCTGTGCCTTCAAAATAAAGCATTAGGGGTCAAACTTATTTGGAAAATGTATGAAAGACCCGAAAGATTGTGGTGTCAAATCATGCAGAGGAAGTACTTGGATAACTTGGATTCAGCCATAATACTAATGGTTGCGAATCTTGGTGGTGGCTCGGTGCCATGGAGTTACATCTCAAATTGTCGCTCCCTAATTACAAGTCACCTATCTTGGTAGGTAGGGAATGGACAAAAGGCTCTGTTTTGGTTAGATTCATGGAACGACTACAAAAGCTTGGCAGAGATCTTTGACCTAGAACAATATATTGACAGCTTGCAATCGTCCTATGGCACCACTGTGGTAGACTACATTCAGAGGGAGAGCGTACAGGTTGACGATACCTTTAAATGGATTAAATTTACCTCACTTTCAATTCCACATGGGCTGGTAGTTGTAGTGAGGAAATTGAGAATAGATTGTTAAAATGGAGTAATCGGGATGACATGATAATATGGTGTGGTGCGGCCTCCGGAAATTATTTGGCTAAAATGGGTTATCAAATTCAATCAGCACAGGCTAAGGATAAATCCTGGATGGAAAAACTTTGTTGGAAGAAGGAGATTTTGCCTAAGGTCGGGGCATTTCTTTGGGTGGCTCTCCATGGGCGCTGCTTAACGGCTGAAAGATTGAAAAAAATTGGAATCGTTGGACCAACTAGATGTATCCTTTGCAAGCGCGCGGAAGAAAATGTGGACCATCTACTCCTATCTTGCCCAGTTGCGGGCTCATGTTGGGACTGGTTGCAAGCGTCCTTTAACTTTTCAGGACCAAGGAAAAATAAGCTATGGGACTTTCTTTCTAATTGGTCGAGAATGAATAATGGTGGTTATTGGAAAGGAATTTGGACCTTGGCCCCATCCTTGCTTGTGTGGCATCTGTGGAAAGAGCGGAATTGACACATTTTCAAGGAGAAAGCCTTAAATCGAGAGCAACTCATTGCCAAAATTCAAAATGCCATTATTGAAATTGCCAACAATAGGTCACTCAATGTCACTTCCAAAATGTCATTCTCAAGATGGGATGAAGAAATTCGTAGATTGTGGCTTGAACTCAGAATTCTGAAGTCATCCGCTAATAGTAGAACTAAAATCAATAGGAAGGAGATTCATTGGATTTGCCCAGTTCGGTTGAAATGGAAACTGAACTTTGACGGGGTTGCAAAGGGCAATCCAGGAGAAGCTAAGGCTGGTTGCAATATTAGAGATGCAAGTGGAGGTTGATTGTGGGCGGCATCGAAGAAGCTTGGGGTTTGCTCCGATAATATCACAAAGATGGAGGCTCTATGGCTTGGTTTGCACCTCTGCATTCAACATGGCATAAACTCTGTAGAGATTGAGGGAGACTCATTGCTCTGTGTCCGAGCAATAATTTTTGGTAATTCACAGAATTGGAGGATTGACAGTTGGATAGCCCCAATCAGAGAGTTGCTAAACAAATTGGTGGATTATTCTTTGACACACGTTTATAGGGAGGTAAACAGGGTGACAAACCTACTTGCAAACTGAGGGGTGGTACAAGATGCCAAGTTGGTTACGAGTTCTACAACAGATCTCTGGCTCGGTATGCAGGAAATCTTATATGATGATATTATCAAAACAGGTGCAGGCACTTCTACTCCTTCCAAAGACCCATGATTCATATGGATCCGTGTGGCCTCACATTGATACTGGCGCATTGTAGGGACATTTCATATTCCTTTGGGCAATGTTGGGTTGGTTTGGCTATTTAGGGCAGGTGGGAATGTCATGTTCACTAAAGCAACATCGAATGTCAAAGATGGTATTCCAGTTCAGATTGGCTTGCACATGTAGTAAGGAGTTCCTACCTGCACAATGCCGAAGACTCTTCGCTGTCCAGGATGGGGCTGTGTTGAGTGTAATCATAGAGATTATTTCACGGGTTTTAAACGCTAAGCAACACTGGTACGATGGCAGGGTCTATGAGACGGTGATTGGGGCACTTGTGGACATATGTGAATCTAGAGAATGAGTGTCTGTTAGCCTGGAGAGGATCGTGTCAGATCAGAATGTTCATGCGTTAGCGAATGCAACCTTGGAGTTGAGGACTGAAGGTTGGGTTAGCTTTTTATGCATGTTCTTTGATCCAGAAATGGTGATAGAGGAGGATGAGTCTGGTGAAGGTACGAATGTTGAAATGTCCAACCAATGTAAGGAGGCTCTGAGGAACTTTATGACAGAAGCATGGGAGCTCTTCCGAAATGGGGTGAAGAATGCAAAATTGGAGGCCTTCTCCCGATTCATGGCCTCGAAGCTGTCTTGGCTTGGCGATGGGAGCCTCCGAAGGCTTACAATCATGGGTGGTTTTTTGGCGATGATATACCAGGCTCTGGAACAGTAAGCTATGCGGGGGAGGTTATGTTTGTTCATGTTCCTTTTTTCGTTACTTGGTGGTGAATGCTACAGAGCTCAGAATGCCCTCCTTCTTAGTTCCTGCAGGCTTTTTCTTGTTACCTATGAATTTTGAGCACTGTCGTTAGTATGTATCAGGGAGCTACCCCCTTTTCTTGGTAGCACTTATCTAATAAAAAAATAAAATAAAAAAATATTCAAATTTATTAAAAAATTATAAATCACATATTTTATGATATGATATTATAGTATAGTTTTTTAATTTTATTTTATTATCAAATTTTAATACATCTTTATATTTATTTTCTAAACTATAAATTTTTTTTCTATCATTTAAACTTTTTATCAATAATAAGATTTGAATTTAGTTTACAACTAACATCAATATAAATAAAAATATCAAATGTTTCAGATGTTAATTATTGAAGGAAATTATAGAGGACGTTGAACTTTTGGATTTCATAATCATGAGTTTTTTTCTTAAATTAAATTTGTTAGGTGATTCGAAAGTCATAATAAGTCAATGTGAATCTTAAATGACAATTATAAACTTTAAATAGAAAGACAAATGAACATGAGGTGGCAATTTAAGAGATTATGGAAAATCTCAAAATTGTGTAAAAAGACAAGTAAAACAATTTTGATTATAGTTCATAAACTAGTAATTTAAAAACATCTAATCATGTTTATTATCTAAAAAATATAGAATTGAAAGTCACTTCTAATTAAATTTGAAATTCATAAAATGTAAGTATTTGTTTGTGGCAATTTATAGGAATAAAATAAATATATTTGTAAAATGATGAAAGTTACATCAATTTTTATAAATCATATATTATATATATATAAAACAAATATTTAAAATATTTTATTTATTATATAATTACACAATTTTAATTTGTTATTTAAAAAATATTTTATTTTATTTTTAAAAAGTAATTATCTATTATTTTAATAATTGTTTTATTTCTTTTTATTATGAAAAAGGTAATAAATATTATATACTTATATACTAGCACTTTCATCTAAAGGAGGTTCAAGGATTACCCCAATAAAAAACTATATGTATGTTAATATATTAGAAAGTATGTGTTTGTGCATGGATTGATATATATATATAGATTAATATATTAATAATAAATGTTAAATAAGGAAATGAAATAAGCTTAGACAAATTTAGACTTTTTCCTAAAAAAATTAAGAATCATCTGATTTTGAAATATTTGCATATAGATTTAAAACATAAAGCAATGCAAACGAAAAAGAAAGTTGCCATCAAATTGGCAAAAACTATTGTAAATGGAAATAAAATGTTTCCATCTAGATGGAAAATCAATATTTATCTAGATTTTACATGATAAGTGAGATTTTGGATATTTGCACTTAATATTTTAGAGGTTTTTACCATTAAATGGCAGTTGGTTTACCATTAATGACAACTAAAACTTGTTCTTGACAACTAATAGTGGTTTACAGGCATGAGACTTGTTTCAAGTTCAAATCTCACACTATATGTAGCCTATCGAGGCTAATTATCAACAGGTTAGGGTATCTTGCATGGTTGCTTGTTGTATCTTATCTATATTCCAAAATTAATAAATTTAGGGTTTGAATATTTTAGCAAATTGTTCATTTATGTATACAAAATTCATATTTTAATATGCATAGATTTCAATTAAGACAAAGATAATTTCATTTAAACATCTATTAAAATTCATCAAACATAAATTTGATTATAGAACATAATTTAAATCACATAACAACAATCTTCAAGAAATAAAATTAATTATAAAAAAATAATTTTTAATGAAAACTATATGAACCATATATGAAACATAAAATCATAATTTATTTTCATTATTTTGAAAATCATTTTGATTTGTGAGCTCTTTTTAGTATTTTTTTAAAATAAAAGACCAAAGAACTTAACTATTTTTTATTAATCAAATAGTAGAATTACATTCTTATAGAGTCTATTACAAATAAAGGAGGGGAAATCATCCCTCAAACCAAAGAGTTTATATTGAAGACCTTAAAAAATCTTTGATGCAACCAAAATCCTTCAATTGTTGCTTCAAAATTACACCAAAAAATTGCAGTCCCCCCAACCATATAGCTAGACTCAACTGTGCAAAACCAAGGTACCAAAACAAACAATAAAACTTAAAGTCAGTTTTGAAAATTTAGTCATTTCATTATCAAAGCACCCAGCTCCCAAAAAATAACCCTAGAACCCTACATCAAACAAATTGCCAGCTAGGGAAAAAAATTCTACACTTCTCAGACAACAAAGCTAAAATCCAGACCTTACAAAAACTATGAACTATTCATCACCAAATTCTTGCACATAGTTAATAAAGTTGCCGACCCATTCAAAGTCTTGGACTGGCTTGAAATGTAGCATGTTACCAAAACAAACAACAAAGCTTAAAGTCGGCTTTGAAAATTCAGTCATTCATTATCAAAGCACCCCGCTCCCAAAAAATAACCCTAGAACCCTACATCAAACAAATTGCCAGCTAGGGAAAAACATTCTACACTTCTCATACAACAAAGCCAAAATGCAGACCTTACAAAAAATATGAACTATTCATCACCAAATTCTTGCACATAGTTAATAAAGTTGTCGACCCATTCAAAGTCTTGGACTGGCTTGAAATGTAACATGGTACCTGAACAAACAACAAAGCTTAAAGTCAGCTTTGAAAATTCAGTCATTTCATTATCAAAGCACCCAACTCCTAAAAAATAACCCTAGAACCCTACATCAAACAAATTGCCAACTAGGGAAAAACATTCTACACTTCTCATACAACAAAGCCAAAATGCAGACCTTACAAGAAATATGAACTATTCATCACCAAATTCTTGCACATAGTTAATGAAATTGCCGACCCATTCAAAGTCTTGGACTAGCTTGAAATGTAGCATTTTATTGAGGAAGCTTACTCCCACCTCAAACCACTCCCTTTGCTTGAGCAATGTTGTGCCTTTGATATCCAGAATAAAAAGGAAAATTGCTACCACCTCACCCAGAACAAAAAGAAGCTCCACATCACGAGGCCTAGGTATGCCTAGGTATGCCAAGACCTAGAGAGGCAGATTCCAACACCTCCTCCAACCCACAGAAGATTTCTAGTTTGAATAGTTTTCGAGCCATTGTTGCCACAACGAGATATCTGAATCCACTCTATATTGCTCACCCAATGATAGAAACTCTTGACCCAAAATGAGTGACCACACCAATCAAGAGAAAATCTACTTCCAACAACTAAATTGCAAATCAGATGGAAAAACAAGTTGATACTAGCATAAATGGTAATAATTTTACTGTAGATTCTATTGACTAATAACAGTCTAGAAAATATGATAATATATGTTTTAAATGATGTAGTTTAGGAGTATTTTTTTTATAATGTAAGTTTCATTGACAATTGTTATAAAAATAGATTTGAGGGGAGAATAGTTGTACGAGCTATCTTTCAAACATGTAGCGGTTGCATGGAATAACATAACATCTCCATTTTTTTAATGTGAATTAACCTCTTGTCACATCAACACATCTAGTGAGAAGTGTCCTAAAAATAACGTTTATAGATTCAACCAAACTTAATCATGGTATCCCTTATAGTTGAAAGAAAAAAATATCATTTGTTGTTAGTACAATATCATATTTTATTTAAAATATACTTATATACAACCTAATGACCACAATATTTTTTGATAAATATTAAGCTTGCTATCTCTATAACTTATATAGAACCTAAATGATCACAGTACTTTTTGAGAACCATTAAGCTTGTTATCTCTATACTTATATAGAACCTAAACGATCACAATACTTTTTGATAATCATTAAGCTTGTTATCTCTAATCTTTATACCCAACATAAATGAACCAATATTTGAACAAAAACTATTTGTTTGATAACCATTAAGCTTGTTATATGATCACAATGCTTTTTGATAATCATTAAGTTTGTTATCTCTAACCTTTATATCCAACACAAATGAACCCATTCTTGAACAAAGACTACTTGTCTTGTAACTTTATTATTATGTCACATGCAAAACGAATCAATTCATTATATTGGGAATGACCATTATTCCTCACTACACATGCAGACATTTTCCGATAAGCACAAGATCTTTTTTATTAAAGAACAAGTCACAAGCATGGGTGGAGATTATACAAGGAGAAATGCCGATGGATGATCGGGCTCAATAATGGGATAAATGAGGGAAAGCAGAGACACAGAGCAACAATCATCTACACAATTCTTAAGCTCCAACGACTGTTCTCTACATGCTATGTCTCTGAACGTCCAATGAATGAATGAAAGTATCGCAGGCAAGAAGCTGCAAATCTGGGAAATACCAACATAAATAATCACAATGCAACCGTCTAATTACAGAAGAAAAGCAGCGCCTCCGAGCAAAGCAGCTCCAACGATGGTTATTTTTTGTACGGCGGTAGCAGAGGCAGCTGAAGTAGTGCTGCCATCTGAAGATGGACCTGGGGATTGGACAGAGGGGGCAGGGGAAGAATTTGTTGTGGGAGCTCCGACTGGGGACGGAGGTGCAGAGTCTTCTGAAGGTGCAGGGGACGTGGCGTGCGGTGAAGTAGGCGCAGGTGAAGAGGCCGAGGGCGCTGGCGATGCCGTCGGTGTTTTTGCTGGGGAAAATGGAACCGGCGACGTTGTGGGCGTTGCTGCTGGTGACTTTACCGGAGAACCTGCTGGAGCCTGCGCAACAGAAAACCCCATCATCCCCAAAACAAAAACGAAGGCCACCACTACACCGAGTTTGCCCATATTTCTTCTTCTCTGGCCCAAAAACAATCAAAAGCTTGGGGTTTCTTTTTCCTTTGCAAATAAATAAGCTAAATTAGGAAACAGAGTAATGCCGAGGAATTAATTGTAGTTGGGATGATTGAGGGTGTGAAGAGAAATGGATATATATAAACTTGAGTGGGGCATAGCGTAAAGAAGCCGTGAATAGATTTTAGGTGTCCTAACCGTTTCTGCTTGCCCGGAAACTCCTCTGCAGTCTTGGGTGCTAAGGTTTGGGTTTCCTTTGTACTCGGAATACTGGGAACCTAACTCCACCGTCCGTTGGGTTGTAAAAGCAACAGCTGCTTTGAGCTGGGTTGACGACCAGATCCGCTTTCCACTCGAGCATACACGTGTCTGCTGCTGGTCTTTTGTTTTATGAATGAATGAAGATTTTTAATAACATTCACGAGGCCAAACAGTCAATGGGACCCACAAAACAGCAGCAAAAATAGAACACCACTACCCCCTAAAACATAAACCACCGCCCAACAATTACTTGATCTCCCTTTTTTTTTGTAACTTGGATCTTATGCTATGTATTTTTACCAAGTAATCAACACTTTTCGATATTCTCTTTGCCTCAAATAAGTTGTATAAAGTGTCCACATTTAGAATCTCGATATAATTGACCCGAATATCCATATAAGCTGGACATTCCACGATGTAATGCCATTCCGTCTTTACAAGCCCTAAAGTACAAAACCTACATATCCTATCAGTCCATTCTTTTCTAGGTGTCGTCCATCCACCAGTTTCACATCTCAATTGGTGTGAACTAGTTCTTAGTTGAGCTGTTAGCATTTTTGCTTTCCATTTTATTTCCGCACTTATATAGTTTTTTTGAGTACGGTCATATGAGGGATTAAAGTGCTTGATGTAATACTCCATTTTCCTTGATAACTCCCTAGCCCACATGCTTTCTTTAACTTTTTGATGCACGTACATTTTGATCGCCTTAATGTTATTTGGGTAATTATCTATGTTGATACCGCACTTGCTCAACCACTTGTTATTTTGTTTCATCCACATGCTCTTCTTTCTATTTAATTTCTCTGCTGCTGTCATTTTAGGCCAATGGGACACCTCCATGTTCTTTAGCAAATGGGGTAACAACTCAAGCGAGCTTAACCTTGGAGAAAACTCCATGATTAAGCGCGCTTGAGCTGGAGCAGTACTGGGATGGGTGACCTCCCGGGACGGACCAATGCTTCACCTCTGTGAGCATCACCTAGATGCAATGAGTGCTAAGTGGACCATTCGATATCATGAGAGATGGGTTCTTGTTGAACCACTACTCATGAAACATGGGTCAATGAGTTTGACTCAAAACTACATGGTTGAATCCTGATAGCAATATCATAATTTGACACGCTGTGGAAAAATACCTCCTACTTATCAAACAAATCATAGCCGATGTCTCCACAAATAAGGCCCCAGCGTCCGTTAGGACAATCTCATAGGGAATAGACGATTTTGTTTTGAGGCTACTTGTGATTAAATGTTTTTGTAGTCTTTCAACTTGTCTCCACTTCATTGATGAGCTATTGCCACCCCAAACTTCACACCCATATAGAACCACCGACACCACTAGCAACCCAAAGAGAGTTTTCTTCATTTTCTAGTCCTATAATTTAGCACTCCTACATTTGTTTTGTAAAGAGTATAAAGCTTTCCAACCACCTTGAATCCTTTTTGCTTTACATGTCTCCCAACTAAGCTTATAGTGAAAATCAAGGCCAAGGTACTTATAATCACTAACCACTTGCAAGGGGCTGCCTTCGAAGACAAATTCTAAAACTTCTTTCTTTTCAAGGTAAATATCATAACCTTAGTATTGTTGGTGTTCACTTGCATCCCAACCTCTTGATAAAATAACTCAAGAGCTTTCAAATGATCCCTTAAATCATGCACTATTTTTGCTATTAGAATAAGATCATCAACATATAGCAACAATTTTATTACATAATTTGTCAATTCAACTCCTCCCCCACCAAAATTGTCTAACCATTCCTCTAATTTGTCAATATACAACCCAAATAATATAGGTGAGAGAGGGAAGCCTTGTTTGACACCAATGTCACTCCCAAAACATTCTGACATTCCCTGTTTAGTTTTGATTTTAGCTTGTACCTAATCATATAACCTATGAACAATAGCCTTGTGCTTTTTTGGAATTCCCAACTCTTCCATTCTAGACCATAACTTGTTTCTGGGCACTGTGTCAAATGCTTTCTTGAAGTCTACAAAGCAACAAAAGACAATTTAATGAGTTGTTTTGCACTATTGCAAATTTATGTTACTCGTCCAAAACAATGGTGGCTTATTTCAGACCACTTTGAGGCAAGTCTCGTTAGGGGAAGCATACCAGTAGTTGCCATAGCTAAGTTCGCACACCCATAGATCCTACACAATACATCAAATTTCGACAGTTTTTTTGTCCTCTCTGTATGTGATTTATTTGTTTTAATAAAAAATCTTGTCTTGTGGGTAGTTAAAATGCGTGTTGTAGAGCCCGGTCATTGGACAACCAATAAAAACTTAAAAAAATTCAAGGTGTTTTCAATGTGTTTTCATTGGAAATAGTAGTCTAATTTTTTTGGTCAACTACACATTCAATAGTGAACATTTATTGGCATAATTAAAACAATGTAATGACTAAAATGTAAATGGTTATTGGGGATAAGCCAAGCATGGAATAAGCATTTATTAGAACTATGTTAATAATTTGCGCTCTTCCCCTAAGCCATTTTACACAAACCCATTATGTTTTCTAACTAGTGAGAGGAGTAAATCTGAGATGTATGAGCTATAGAATTCCTATAGCTTTAGGAACTAGTGTGAAGCCATTTGAATATTTCTAATATAGAGGATAATAAAATGTCATCAATATTCATGATCAATTGATTTGTTGCTTGTGGATTTGTCATTACTAAATTTGACTGTGTAAAGTGCCTTGCCAAATCTGATCCAAAAACACTGATTTTCTGCCTTTGGAATTTTGACAAACACTTTGTATGCAATCTTCAATTTGCTGGTAATTGATTTCAGATTGCTTTGTCTTTGATTTGATGGATGCAAATGTTGTTCAAATGCTTGGAAATAACTTCTAAGATATGTATTCAAAGTGCTAAAATGAAGATGCAACTCTTTTTGTGTTTTCAAGTGCGTATAAATGAATTTCTAAATGCAAATGCACACCTATAGCCAAGAGGTATTTTCACAAACACTTGGCATACATACTAATTGAGAGAAATATAATTACATAGAAGAAACATTTTTACAAACACTTCTCATGTAATTTCCCTAATGCCAATAACCATCTACAACACTATGACATTTCTACAAACATTTAGTATGCAAACTAATATGAGGGAATGAAAGCTACAGCCAGAGGCAATTTGTCAAACATTTGTCATACAACCTTATAACTCCTTCATTAAGTGCAAATCCAAATACAAGGCTGTTATACAATGTTGATATGATGATTGCAACTACTCAAAATGCAATGCCAAGACTCTTGGCTTACAATGGAATGAATAATGCTATTACAAATATGATATAGAATATGCACCTACAACTGCAGGAAGGCAGCAACTAAAATAATAATATGACAATGCAAAGCATGCAAATACATAAAGGAACCTGGTAATAATATGCTGAAAGAAATCGATGATGAAATGGCAACTTGGTATTTTCAAAACAATCTTCAATGATGCACAATCTTCACCTACAGCATCCGCCCCTGTTCTTACCTGACAACTCTTTAGAAAAATAAATACAGCCTCTAAGCTCCTCGAATTTGTTATGAAAATGATTGCTAACACCAAAGGAAGCAATCCCTCAAGTGCCCACAAAATTATATCTCCTTATTGAAGAGCAACAAATGAAAATGTAATTTCTCTTATGGCTGATCTGCAGACTGAAACAAAATTGCAGATCTCAAAATATCTCATAAACCTCTCCAAAAATGACCTCCAATGATTGCAATAAGTCCAATGAGAAAGACTGAAGTATCTTCCTCCACTATCCAACTAAGATTGGTGTTGCACAACCGAAATTGGCACTTAACCAGCTAGGTTTGGTCTTTCACAAACGAAGACTGGAAAACAATAAGCTAAGCATTCAGCTTCAGCAGTGTAATAGAAAAGTGTTTGCAACTCAAGATGTCCAAATGCATAGCCCAAGCCTCTTTTTATACTTTTTCAACCTCATCACCAAGAGACTTCTAGAAGATTCCAGAAATATTCCTTAAGTGACTTTATTACTTTATTATTTTATTATTAAGTCACTTAAGTCACTTTTTATTATTAAATTAATTAAATAATAAGTCATCCCTTTTGATATTTTATTTTATGGGAATAACTTAATAAATAATTAATTTAATAACATCTCTTGATTTAATTAAATCATCAAATAAGCTATCCTCATAAATTATCAATAATTTGGACAACTTAATTAAATAAATTAATTAAATCACCATACCTCCAATTCAGGGACATGACAGTCCTCCCTTCCCAAGATTGCTTGTCCTCAAGCAATTCACAACTGTCAATCCATCTCAACTGTCACAACATTTGATGCCCGAATTGGAGAATCAACTATGCTTGTCCACTAGCCACCTGGATCCCAAGTGAAGATCTGTGTAGTGTCCTTTTCACCACCAAGTAGTTCCTGTAGCACTAGCACAACTTGTTGAATCCACTCAATAGCTGATGTAAACCATGCCAAATATGAATGTGCAATGAAAACCCGAGTAGGACAACCATCAATCAATGAAGAATCAAAGAAGATTAAGTCACCAACCAACAAGTAGATAGCTGCCCTATCATATGAAATAAGTAACCAATCCAAAGATGGGTTGTGGATGCCTTCATTACCCTCCAAGGACAACTCTTGAGTGGCTGATCCACTAAGAGTGTTATCACCAACAATATCATCCTCCTCAAAAGAATGATCAACCATTACACCACATGAAGAAACCTCAAATTGTACCAAGTCAAACTCTTCATCACTAATATTAGAAAAAAAGTCATTTTCAAATTCATCCTTCATTTGAATGAGGAGTCTTTGAATGTGATCTATCATTTTTTGCCTTGCCATGTTGATGAGATTGACCTTTGCTTTGACTTCTTGAAGATGTTTTCTTGCATTGGCAGCCACCCACTTAGCCTCTTTGGCCTTCTTCAACCATTCTTCATTCAACATTTCAGACCTTTTCACCTCGTTAATGCCAAAATACACAAAATCAGTCCTCTTATGTTTGATATCTTCATGTCTACCAATAGGTGTAGGGCTGTCATGAAAAGAAGATATCATATCATTGGCTTGTTCATGATCACAAGCTTCCTTGTTATGAGAAGGATGAGTCTTCATGTTGTTGTCCTCAAACCAATCTGTAATCATATCATGCCATTCTAGAGTGTCACCTTCATTGTCTGTAATCAAGTCACTAGTGGTTGTTCCACTAGTTAAACTAACATTTTGAGTCTTCAAAGGATCTTCATTTACTGAACCATCTGATTCTTCACTCAATGTAACATCACAAGAAGACTTATCTTCATGTAGCTGCTCCAAGGTGTCTTCCTTTTCCTCTTGCTCTTCTTTACTCTTGAAGTCATCATGGAGTGTAATGTTCTTTTTAGGATCTGCAGTATGCTGGTCACTAACTGCTGCAAATTCATCATGAAGACTTTTAGATACCTCTCCTGTAGATACTTCAAGCTGCTCCCTTTTTCTTAGTGAGGCTTTCCATGACTCCAAACTTTTCTTGATAGAAATATGTCATTGAATGAATGGCTCCATCCAAGCTTTCTTTGAACTGAAGAAGGGAAGTTCATTTCTAATCTCTTGAGGAAGTGTAAGGTACACTTCATAACGAGAGATTATATCATCCATGGAATCCATAACTCACACTATGCTCCCCAATAGGCTGGCAGGATACAAGCTCTGATACCACTGTAAAGTGCCTTGCCAAATCTGATCCAAAAACACTGATTTTCTGCCTTTAGAATTTTGACAAACACTTTGTATGCAATCTTCAATTTGCTGGTAATTGATTTCAGATTGCTTTGTCTTTGATTTGATGGATGCAAATGTTGTTCAAATTCTTGGAAATAACTTCTAAGATATGTATTCAAAGTTCTAAAATGAAGATGCAACTCTTTTTGTGTTTTCAAGTGCATATAAATGAATTTCTAAATGCAAATGCACACCTACAGCCAAGAGGTATTTTCACAAACACTTGGCATACATACTAATTGAGAGAAATGTAACTACATAGAAGAAACATTTTTACAAACACCTCTCATGTAATTTCCCTAATGCCAATAACCATCTACAGCACTATGACATTTCTACAAACATTTAGTATGCAAACTAACATGAGGGAATGAAAGCTACAGCCAGAAGCAATTTGTCAAACATTTGTCATACAACCTTATAACTCCTTCATTAAGTGCAAATCCAAATACAAGGCTATTATACAATGTTGATATGATGATTGCAACTACTCAAAATGCAATGCCAAGACTCTTGGCTTACAATGGAATGAATAATGCTATTACAAATATGATATAGAATATGCACCTACAGCTGCAGGAAGGCAGCGACTAAAATAATCTAATATGACAATGCAAAGCATGCAAATACATAAAGGAACCTGGTAATAATATGCTGAAGGAAATCGATGATGAAATGGCAACTTGGTATTTTCAAAACAATCTTCAATGATGCACAATCTTCACCTACAGCAGCCACCCCTGTTCTTGCCTGGCAACTCTTTAGAAAAATAAATACAGCCTCTAAGCTCCTCGAATTTGTTATGAAAATGATTGCCAACACCAAAGGAAGCAATCCCTCAAGTGCCCACAAAATTATATCTCCTTATTGAAGAGCAACGAATGAAAATGTAATTTCTCTCATGGCTGATCTGCAGACTGAAACAAAATTGCAGACCTCAAAATATCTCATAAACCTCTCCAAAAATGACCTCCAATGATTGCAATAAGTCCAATGAGAAAGACTGAAGTATCTTCCTCCACTATCCAACTAGGGTTGGTGTTGCACAACCGAAATTGGCACTTAACCAGCTAGGTTTGGTCTTTCACAAACGAAGACTGGAAAACAATAAGCTAAGCATTCAGCTTCAGCAGTGTAGTAGAAAGCCTCTTTTATACTTTTTCAACCTCATCACCAAGAGACTTCTAGAAGATTCCAGAAATATTCCTTAAGTGACTATTACTTTATTATTTTATTATTAAGTCACTTAAGTCACTTTTTATTATTAAATTAATTAAATAATAAGTCATCCCTTTTGATATTTTATTTTATGGGAATAACTTAATAAATAATTAATTTAATAACATCTCTTGATTTAATTAAATCATCAATTAAGCTATCCTCATAAATTATCAATAATTTGGACAACTTAATTAAATAATTGAATTAAATCACCATACCTCCAATTCAGGTACATGATAGACTGCAGGTCTTAATTAATCTCTCCAAGTTTGATTTTTAAGTCTAAAATATTCAATCTACAAATTTGTCTCATGATAAAATTATATGATTCAACTACATATTTTTTTTCATTTTATAAAAAAAATATTTTTCTCAATATAACAAAATATTTTCAATTAATACCCATTCATATTCTATGGACAAACCTACTACACTTCTTTAACAATGCAAATGCTAACTTATTATTTATAACATTAATTATAAATAGAAAGAAGACACCACTATTAGTCACAATTATACTCATGAATAAATATTATATATTCTTTTTTTAAATAAAATTATCTTTTTTTCCATAATACATAGATAATACAATCAACTATCAAAAATATTAACAATAATTTACTAAAAGAGTTGGCATTATAGCAACATGAGACCCTATTCTTTTAAGTGTTATCCATACAAACTTGCACAAATTATAATATCAAGTATTAAGAAATGTTTTGCAAATTATTCAATATTTAAAAAATATATTTTCAACAAATGATTTTCCTTTCTTTTTTTAAGATTTGAATTGACATAAGTTGTGATGTAAGTATGAGAATTAAAATAAAATTAAAAATTAAAATTCATAATTTTAACACCATGCAAACATTTGATATAGTGTGCTTTTTATTTTAGTGTTTGAATATTCTTTGTTCAATATTGTAGCATCTGTTTGTTCAATTTGAGATGATGAAAATGGAGAATTAAACTCTAATTATAGATTTTTTAGAGAAAATTGAACCGTGTAGATATCATCTTGAATCATAAGTTAAGCAATCAACTTGTTAATTGGATGGAGACAAGGTAGTCAACTTTCATATTGATAATTGCTTATTTTTAATTAATTTATGATCTTGAGTCAACTAAATTGATTATTTAATTAACTATTTTGATTTGTGAGTTAGCTAAATTGATTATTTATTTAACTATTTTTATTGGGTAGTTAACTATTTTGACTCCCATACCTTATTCTTATTGCTTGGTATATATAATGGGTCGTAAATATTTTTGGTTTATTGTATTTTTGCTTGCATTGGAATCTGAGGTCGTAAGAAGCCTAAACATGGAAACCCTCGCGTTTTTGTCAAGCACCAAATCATAGTTGACCTTTTTGGGTCCTATATCTGATTGTTGATTGAAGGGTATATTGCTTAAGCCAGATAGATTGACCATTAAGGCCATGGAAATGGTTTTGGGAAGAAGGTTCATTGACACCAGTAAATGATACCGAGTAAATTCAGACATTACTTCTCCCTTTGTGGTCTCATTGTTGGATCTTCATGCTCTAAGGAGATGATTGCTCAATTACTGTATGGTCCCATGGGGGGGCTTGGGCTTCTATTTTCATGGATCAAGCGGTCCCATGGAGCAAAAAAAATTATGCTACAGAATTAATTGGAATCTCCTCCTGAAAAATAGCAGCCCCTACTTTTAGGACTGCAAATTTTAGCGGGTGAAATTGAGGTGGGGCTAGAAATTGCCCCTACAGCTTAGGAATTTTTTCTGCCACTTGTCTATCACTTTGAATTTTAAATTCCTAAAAAAAACTAAAAAATGAGAGAATCTTTTATTTGTTTATTAATTTTTATCAAATTACTCCACTTCATCCCTTGAATTTTGGAGCTCAAACTCATAAACTGAATTGCAAAATTGAATTCATGGGACCACTATCTTTAAAATATTCCTAAAAAATCTAAGCAGCACCGCTGAAATTTTTTAGGAAGCCCCCCTCCATGGGACCGTACCCTTAGTACACCGAATCTTTAAGCCTACATTTCTCCAAGGTTTAGAGGTGGTGTTGGTAGTTTCCTATCTGGGAGAAGGGATTCCCTGCCCCCACAACTTGCTACTCCCTGCCGTCGAGCTTCATCCATTTATTCCTAAAATTTTATGAGTCTAATTACTAGATGCATCACTTTTTCTCAAAGACCGCTTATGATTTCTTGAAGTGTTTGTATCAGCTTATGCCGGTGAAGAATTCTCAATGGATTTCCCAGTTTATTGCTTATGAGGACTAGGGTATGCGGGTTCCCATTCCTGTTATATACTTGTTTATATATGTTATCTTGTTTATATTTCATTAAGGGTTAGGGTAAATCAAGAACTACCAGTTCAGAACCCCAATTTTGTAGTTTAACGACTAGGGTTATCTTTGAAAATCTAGGGTTTTATGACATTCCATTACAAACTGTGGTGAATTTTGAGAACAGTTTCTTAATTAGCCTTGAAAAAAATGCTTACATTACAGACTAATATAATCATATTATTCTAACACGTGTTCTCTTTCTTTAATGTGTCATTGTATATTCGAACAAGTGATTTGTGATCTTAAGTTATCTCATGCTTGGAATGTCATGTGAATCAATTTGAATATTTTTTGCAATGTATTTGACTTCGTATTACTTCCAAATGAGAATATTGTGCCATGTTTTCAACTTGCTATGGTTAGGGATCATATATGTGGATTGCTTTACTCATTTTCCTCTGCGATTATTAATTCATAAATGTAAACCCTAGATTTAATTATTTTGTCTATGCTTTTCCATGGTAATTCTTTATCTTTTATTTACAATGGCACACCTACTCGGGTTTTCTCCATTATCCCAACTTTTGTATGGGCTGTGCAAGATTTCTTCGTTTGTGCTCAGCCTAAAAGGACCATCGCTTGTGCAAATTGAGTCCCAACTTCTTTATTTATGGCTTTCATGATATGATGTCCTTAAGGGTTTTGGAATGGATAATTTGAAAGGTAGGCACGTTCAACTATGTGTGGTCTCCTGATATGTTAATTTCTAAGAAAATGTTTTTCCTTTCTTTAAGAACATAAGACTTGTGTAATTTTAGCCAAACAACTACTTATTATGCCTGATATATTTTTGAAAGGTTTTCCAAGCATTGCTTGTGGTTTGTCATATATACCCTGGGATTGCTAAAAGATGGTTTCAATTAGGTATATTTCTGTGTACTATATAATTTCTCTTGAATGTGGTTGAGTGTATTTTGCTTTAAGTCCATCATAATTCACTATTCATCAAAGGCATTTTTATTTACATTCGAACTTGCTCCTATTCAGGTTTGAGGAATATGTTGGCTTTGGGTTAGCAGTGTTAATGGGTTCCTGTAGCCACAAAAATATGGTCTTTGGTGGTTTGGGCTTTGAGATGTTTCTAAATTGTGATGAAATTTTAACTTGTTTGATAGGGATATGAGTGTTATTTGTATTTATATGATTTTGATAAAGAGAGAAGTTCATATTCATGAGATTTGTTCAGCTCTCTTCTGTTTTCATATTATTGTTAATTTTGTTAATCCTAATTTCTAAATGTTTTTGGATTTAGTCGCATCTGAAGCCAAGAATTCAGTATTGTCTTTGCATGATTTGCACTTTGGCTTTAAATCAAATTTATCCTACAAGAAAACACTATAGGATTATATGCAAGTTCTTGTTGCTTTTTTAAAACATTTGCATGCGATATGGATTTCCCGTGTGAATGTTTCATTTGTGCATTCTCAGGAAACCATCTAATTCTCTTATATGTGTGCCTTTAGATGATTTAGATAATGGGTGCCTTAGTGAATGAATTCTTCTGATTGTGATGTTATTATGCTCTTTCTAGGACATAAGATTGTCAATTTGGTTGTTTCAAATTGTTGAAGAGAGCAATTTAGCTCTAGGGTTCGGTTTGGTTAATTTATTCGAGTATAGGAAAATTTATTAAAATTGAAATACAGTCAATTATTAGTACTTGCCTCCTAGCCAATTATACTTACTTGCCCCCTTGCTCTTATTCTACTCCTCTATTTATACTTGCTTCCTTCTAGTCTTCTATGAGAATTCTTTCCAGTCCTGTCCACTTCTCAGAGTTTGCTTCTACTTTGCATTCTTCCATTTACAAAACACCCTAGTTTGTTAATGTATTTTCCACCTTGTTAGCTTCTCTATAGATGTGGGAGAGCGTATAATCTTCTAATTTTTCTAGTTGCTCCCAAATCTTGAATATGCAACTCTTTAGTTTCCAATTTAGGGTGTCTCTTTTTATATTGCATGCATACATAGCAGTGATTCCCCCTCTATGTCCACTCTTTTGATGTTTTTTTGTGTGCACATCCACAGACCTATGGCTAATGCCTCCACTTTTGCTTCATTATTAGTTGTAGATTCTATTTTCTTTGACACTTCCCATACAAGCCGCCCTTTATTATTCCTTAGTATGCTTCTTGCTCTGGCTGATCCTAGATTCCCTTTTGTAGAGCTATCAAAATTTAGCTTATATCTTCCTTGCTATGGCTCTTTCCACTTAACCCCCTTCTTGTTCTTTGTCTTGTCTTTGAAGTTTCCTTTTGCTCTTTTTAGGTTTTCCCATTTCTTCTGTAGATCTTCGTCCCACTTAGTGAATATAGCGCCATTTTTTATCACGTTTTTTGCATTAAGAACTTCACAAATCCCTTCTATTTTTTGTATAACCTTATCCACCTCAAAAAAAAATTCTTGAAAGATTCGATGATTCCTCTCTTTCCAAATATGTCATGCTATCATGGATGGAGCTACTACCCATAAATCAACCCATATTTTGTTCTTATTAGCTCTTGGCTAATTGATAATTCATTCTTTGAAATCCTTTTGTCTTGGGCCAATCCATCCTATTTCACTCTGAATCGAATCCCAACACTTGGACGCATATGTGCATTCTAATAGCAAATGATTTACGTTTTCATAGTTATTATAGCACATAATGCATCTTTTTGGACCTTGGATTCCTATAGTGTTCAATCTTTCCATTGTGAGTATCCCCTTATGTAGTGTTGACCAAAGAAAGGCTCCATCCTTAGGGAGGACTATAGGATGCCAACATAGTTTTGTAGGCCAATCAAGATTTCTTCTTGTAGTTGTTTGTATCAATTATCGTATCTTAACAAAATACTCCTCAGATTTGGCACCACACCAAATGATGTCATCCTCTTCTTTAGTTAGTAAGATCCTCCTGTTATTAATTCCTACTGCAATTTTGTTTTAGCTTCTATGGGGATCGGGAGCAATTCTATATCTTTCTATTCTTGTTGAAAATTGTATTTGGAGTTGTTTTTTGACATACTCTATTACCCTACTTCCAAATGTGCTTTCAATGGCTTCCTTGTACTCTTTTATCCCTTCTATCTCTTCTAATGGTGTATAGCCATTCCAAGAGTTTGACTAGAATTTAGCTTGTCTTCCATTATTTATTTTCCATATAAGATGCTTTGTTATTAGTTTCCTTCTTTCCCATAAGAACTTCTATATCGTTGAGCCCCCATTCACTGCTTCTATTGTTAGTATTCTCTTAGGTTCAGCAATGTCTAATATTTAGCTTGGAGTATCTTACACCATAGTCAACCAGGATCTTTGTACATTTTCCATGCTAGTTTGGCACGTAGTGCCAAGTTTTGCTCTTTCATTCTTCTTAGGCACGAACCACTATCATTCTTAGGCATACATGGCTTGTCCCAATGCACTGATGGTATTTTCTTGTCTTCCTTTGTCTCTTCCTATAGGTTCTTGGAATAGCTTTCTAAGTTGGTTTCAATCTTGTTCGTGATTCTGAAGTAGGACATTACATATATGGGTACTATTGATAGCAAGGTCTTAATCATGAGTATTCTGCTTGCTAGCGTTAGCCACTTATTTTTCCATGCCATTGATTTTTGTCTACATTTCTCTATTATTTCCATCCAATGTTGTGTATTACAAGGCCCAAAGAATAAGGGATCCCCAAGATATTTTGTTGGAATAGTTGTTACTGTGAATTCCAATGTTTTTCTATTCTTCTTTGTATGGATTTTTGGTATTAAAGAACATTATTAAGGATTTGTCCTTGTTCACTAACTGTCCTGAACATGCCATATATTCTTCAGGAGCTTCTTTGATTATTGTTGCTTCTGTCATATTGGCTTCCCCAAATAGGAGTGTGTCATTTGCAAACTGTGTATGTGTCATTGGATCGATAGCAAGAGCCACCCTTATACCTTTCCATATGGTGCTTTCTCTTTTTCTTTTGATAGACCTGTGCATGACTTCTACCATGATGATAAAGAGAAAGGGGGACAAGGGGTCCCCTTGATGAAGGGTATTTTTTCCTTCAAAGAATTCACGTGGTGATTCATTGACTATTAGTGAGTACCTTACTAATGTGATGCATTGGTGAATCAGAGAGACCCATTTGTTATTAAAGCCAAATCTTCTGAGGACTTCCAACAAAAAGTTCCATTTTACCCTATCACAAGCCTTGCTTATGTCTAGTTTGATTAGCATCCCACTAGTTTTCTCTAATTGTGTGGAGTGCACCACTTCGTTTGACATAATTATGTTGTTAATGATTTCCCTTCCTAGGAAAAAGCCACTTTGTTCTTCTGATATTATAGAGTTGAGCATTCTCTTAAGTTGATTTGCCAATATCTTGGTGATGATTTATATTGTGTTGCATAATGATATTGGTCTATGGTCATTAAGTGTCTCACACCCCTGTTTCTTGGGGATAAGAGAAATTACTATATTTTTAATGTCTCTAACATATTTTCCTTTTTCTCCAAACTCTTCTACTACCTTCCACACATCCATGCCAATGGTGCTCCCACAATTTTGGTAGAAGCTTGTTGGGAAGCCGTTAGGGCCTGGTGCTTTATCCAGGTGAAGTTGGAAGGTGGCGATTCTGACCTCTTCCAATGTGATAGGTTTAGTTAACCTATTGTTCTCCTCTTTAGTGACGCTTCTTGGTATGCAGTCCAGGATTGGTTCATTGGCATATACTGCTATTGTCCTTTCTGCCCCCCGAATATTTTCAAAATACTTGACTGCTTCCTCTTTTATAGATTTTTAATCTTTAGCAATTGTTCCACTATTTTTTCTTACTTCATTGATTCTATTAAGTCCTCTTTTGGATTTTGTTGTCGCATGGAAGTACTTGGTGTTCGCATCCCCTTTTTGTAACCAAAATTTCATGCTTTTGTCCCTCCAACAAACTTCTTCGCTTGCTAAAATTTCCTTGTGGTAGTCTTTTAGTTGTTTTTCTTTTTCATAATCTTCCTTAAACATTTCATGCTTTATGCTTTTGTTATTCAGGTCTTCTAGTTCTTTCTCTACTATCTCTTTTTCTTGAAAAATGTTTTTGAATACCTCCTTATTCCATTTCTTTAATTTTATTTTTAAGATTTAGAGTTTTTTCATGAATATGAAGCTAGGAGTGCCATTGATTATGCTTTCCTTCTACCATTTGTCTATGGACGGGATCAAACCTTCCTCTCTCCACCACATAGTTTCAAATTTGAAAGTTTTTGACTTTGGTGGGGCCCATTCCTATTTCCATTAGCACTAGAAAGTGATTAGACATTGAGATAGGGAGAATTGTGGTTCCCAAATTTATGTCCATGTTCATCCAATTGTTAGATATAAGAAACCTGTCTAATCTTTCCACAATTTTTGTAAAACTTTCCCTCCTATTTGTCCAGGTGAATATCCCATTGGAGGTTTGACAATCTATAGACTTTATTTTTTCCACAAATTCTCTGAAGTCTTGCATATTTCTTGTTATTTTCTTTAGGCCACTACTTTTCTCTAATAGGTATGTGATGGCATTGAAATCACCACCCATTATATACAAGTTGTTTCCAATTTGGGTTATCCTACTAATTAAGGTGTTCCAAGTTTCTTTTTTATCTTCTATTTGTATGGGGCCATAAACATTGAAAAGGTGAAACACCATATTGGTGTTATGATCAGTCACTGTGCATTCCATCCAGTAGTTGTGTGCTTGGGTTGGGTCTAATTTAAAACTTATGATTTTCCAAAAAATTACCAGACCTCCTGTTGTACCTATTGCTTATTGAAATGTAGCTTCCCATTTTTTGCAATATTTTAGAAACCTCTCAACTTCCTATTTATCTAGCTTTGTTTCTTGAAACATCATTATGTATGAGACTGCTTTTTCCATGTGATGCTTGACCAAGCATCATTTTCCAAGGGCATTCAGGCCATTGACATTCCATGTGGTTATCTCCATTTCTCTCCAAGGGAGGTATTTCTTCCCTTACATATTAGAAAAATAGATATGTTATTAAAGTGCTTCTCAATTGCCTCCTCTTCTCTCTTTTGTTTGCTTGTCTTGCTACCTCTTCCTTTCTTAGCTTTTCCCAATCCCTTGCCACAAATTGGCTAATACATCTTGGGTCTATAATGTCTATTTCATCTACTTCTATTTGATCTTGTTCCATGCATATGTCTTCAAAGTTCGATTCTTCTTCCTCCATGTCATTTTCTTGAATTGCATCTCCTGTTGCATCGAGAGCATTTGAGTTATGAAGGGCTTTCCCTTCACTTGAGTTTATTTCTTCCCCATTTTCTTTTTGTATGTCAGGGCTTGTTCTTGTAGGCACTGTTGCCTTGTTTCTTGAATCAATTTTCAGTTTGGATATATTCATGTGTTCTTTTCTTCGCCATACCATTTTTTGCTTTTTTTGTATTTTATTTTGTAGGGTTTGATCATTGATGGTCTTTTGGTTCCTATCCTATTTCTTCTTCCATACCATATTTGTTCCTTTTTGCACCTTAGGGTTTCCTAGTGAGAGTGCTTTATTATTTTCCTCTTGTTGTCTCTCTTTTTGGAAAAAAGTCTCTTTTCTTGCAATCCTCCTCCCTATGTTTCCTCAGAAGTTTTTATCTTCCTCTACCTCCATGTTCTGCATCTAGTGTGTTCCATTAACACAAAGAAGAATTTCCTTAGGAATTTTCTGGATAGCTACTATCTTGATTTTGGCGTATAGGCAGGAGTCGCCATTAAAAAGATCTACATCTATATCAACCATGGTTCCTAAAGTCCTTTCGATCTTCTCCAAGTATTCTTTTGATCAGTACTCCAACGGGAGATTGTATAATCAAATCCATATTGGTTGCTCATATGGGTCTATGTTAATTGGGTTGAAGTTTTGATGCCACTTATGCATGTAAATAGGACACCCTTCTATCTCCCATAGTCCTTCTTTGATAATTTTTTCTTTTTCCTCCATGGTGGCAAAGATTGCTACAAAGAAACCTCTTGGGATGAATTTTATTAATGCCAAAGTCTTCCATGTTCTTTCAATCTAGTCTTTGATTTTTTTCCTTTTGATTATGGGTCCAATAAGCCTACAAATAATCATAGCATTTTCTAAAATGCCTAGATCTTCTTTAGCTTCCTTAGTTTGGTCTATTGTTGTGATCCTTGTGTTGTCTTGATTCAAACTTCATGATTGATTTAGTTCTTTGTTCCTCAAGGCATAGTTTTGGGCTATAGAAAAAGTCGTATAATTTTTTTGCTTTTTTCTTCCTTTTGCCTCAGATGTGCCTCCCACTCTTTCATTTTTTATGAGGGAGAAGATTGTAAGTTTGATTCCATTTTTCCATTACTTGATATTTTGTTTGAGTTTTTGTTGAAATTATTAATTTTTTCTTTGCAAGTTTTGTTTTTTCCTGATTCGCAAATAAGGTTCGTAATTCTGAAATTTGAACTTCGCATTTGCATTTTTTGTATATAAACTTTTCCTTATTAAGATTATTTTTAACAAAGCATATAATTTTGTTGCAATAATTAACTTTGTATTTTGTGATAATTAGATAACATCACTATATATTAACCATGACCATCAACAACATTTTCATCCTTTGAGTCTTTAGCCCAGGCAAAGGACCAAGTTGTCATCTCTGTTTTGGTGATCCCAGTAGCAACTTTCATGAAGTCTATACCCCATCTTTCCCTCGCATGTCATGCTATAATTTCCTCCCCAACTACATGGATAGGGAAGGAGATTTAGGGTCCATTGTATTCTAGTGTCACCCATGGTCAAATCTCGTCATTAGATTGCATTCTAAGATCAGGTATGGCCCTGTCTAAGTAGCCTTCCATTCCCCTATGCCACTTGGCCCTAACTAGATTTTGCATTATGTATTTCAACATCTCCTTGTCCTCACCAAAGTTTAAAAGGGTGACAAAAAAAAAATGATGCTATATTAGAGTTACCCTGATACTTTGAGGAAATATCCACACATAGTTTTTCTAAGGTCATCTCTATGGCATACAACACCATTAACACTTTCTCCTTGAAAAATTCCTTCATCCTAATTTATGTGACATTGCCTTGGAATGCTATTTGTCTTGAAATCTTGTAGGTAGACTATGGTGGGTGGGTGTAAAAATATGGGGGACCAAAAAAGGGTCTTAAGTGGCCACTTTTTTCTAAAATCAAGAAAGACTAACCTTGGATGACAAATTGAAGATAGGTACACTCAAATTTTAAGATGCAACAAAAATAAGAGTCGTAGTGCTTTGAATCTACTTTCTAAACTACTATTTAAAAAAAAAAATGGTAGAGATTAAGTGGTTCAAAAAGGGGGGCCACACAAATTGGTCCTATTTTTTTCAAAAAAAAAACATAACATAGCGCCTAGTGTGCCCCCCCCTAAAATATTAACTTTTTTTAAGTATTTCAAAAATCACTTCGGTGATCTAAATTAGCTAACACCATGTAGTTTATACCCAAATTTTCTGCTATTCTTTTAATGAATATATGATTTTTTACTATTTTTCAAAGTGAACACATCTTGAAAAATAAAAATTTAAGCGTGCTCCCCACTAGTTTTTTTGAAAATTGATAAAAAACCAATCTTTTTGAGTATGTGTAGAATGAAGTCTAGTTTCTAAAATGTAATTTGTTTGAAATTTTGATGAATGGTTAAAAAATAAAGTGAAAAATACTAAACATTGGTTTTTGACAAAAAGTGGATACACCAACAAAAGAAATTAAAGATGAAAATCTTAACATACTCAAAATGTGAAAAAATTACATGGTTAGGTAGCTAAGAGCGAACTTAACATTAATGTGGTGTTTTTTTTTACTTGACATTGAAACACATGCAAACCTGATGGGGAACATGCTCGATATTATGTCAATTTTTTCACAATCTACAAAAATACGTCTTTGAACATTGGAAAGTCACTCCAAGCGTTTGGGTTGGAATCCCAAGGAAAATCCAAGCTAAAGTCTTGGAAATATCCAAAGCAAGATAAAACATGATCATGTTATAATGCACTCACATTAAGTCAAAGCAAAACATAACAGAAGCATGTTATAATGTACTCGCATTATGTGAAAGCAAGCATAATGCAAGCACATTATAACACACTCATGTTATGTTTTGTTCAATTTATGCATGTATGTATGTATGTATGTATGTATGTATGTTTGTATGCATATATGTATGTATGTATGTATGTATGTATGTGTTTATGATTGAGGATATAAAGTATCTATTTAGGTTTGAAGATTTAGGGTACAAAGTTGAGGGTATAGGGTGATCCCACAATAGTGGGTTACACTTTTTGGCCAAACTTGACATTGAATCAAACTTTTTTAACTAAGTCTTCACTTTCGGGCACCTATAGCTACTAAACCATGAGGAATTTGAAGATGATGCAAATTAGTGATTTGTGACATTTTGTCTATAGATTTTGAATATAATATTTTTTAAATTTTTGGAATCAAATTTTATTTATTTTTCCATCCCCTTTGAAAACTAGTTTTTAACAGTAAACGCTATTTTTAAAGAGTGATGTTCACCATATAACATAACTTTTTTTCTATGAAGGATAAAATTCTATTTTTTTCGAATTTAGATTTATAACCATGATATCTAGCATGTTCATTGGTTTCATAGTGTTTTATTGAATATTTTTTTCTTAGTTAAGTTTTGAAGTCAAACCAATTATAATTTATACATAGGTGGACCATATAACACAACTTTTTTTGTATGTATTAAAATTCAATTTTTTTGTTGGATCAAAGATATCAATACCAAACACGTACATAACTTTTAGATTTTTTTTTTATAATCTACTATTTTTCCACCTGTGCAAAACATAGAGCTTGATTTTTGGTGAAAAATTTATGTTTAATTAAACTAAAAAAAACATAATAAAACCAAAATATATTAAAATTATACTTGATGGATAGCTCATTTTGAGGACTATAATTCTCCTTGAGTTGGGTTTGTGAAGTTGATTCCATTTTCATCTTCAACCCAAGCTTTGAAAGCCAAAATTTTATAGAAAATTGCACATGGAGGGGGAGAAGGGAAAAAAAGGGGGGTTCTAGTGAACCCCCTTCAAGCAAGCCCCCCTAGACCCCTTCAAGTGAAGGGGGGTTAGATAGAACCCCCCTTTTTTTCCATCCTCCCCTTTATTTTATTAAGAAAATCCTATCAAAAGGGGGTTCGCTCAAACATGCATCAAAAAAGGGTTCGCTTGAAGGGTGTGTTTGAGCGAACCTGAAAATGGGTTTGCTTGAACACCCCCCTTCAAACAAACCCTTTAAAACCCATTTTTTTGGAGTGTCCAAGCATTTTTTCTTCATGAATGCAATTATAACCCACTTATGTGGAATCACCCTATAGGTTTTAGGGTATAGGGTTGAGGGTTGAGGGTCTAGGGTTAAGTGTATAAGGTATAGGGATTAGGGTTTAGGATATTGGGTATAGGGTTGAGGGTATTGGGTTTACAATTAAGGGTTTAGGGTTTAGGGTATAAGGTTGAGGGTATAGGTTTAGGGTATAGGATTAAGGGCATATGTTTAGGATTTAGGGTTGAGGGTATAGGGTTTCGGCTTTAGGTTTGATGTATAAGGTTGAGGGTATTGGGTTTATAGTTGAGGGTATAAGGTATCTATTTAGGGTTGAGGGTATAGGCTTTAGGATTTAGGGTTGAGGGTATAGGGTATAGTCTTTAGGGTTGAGGATATAGGGTTTAGACTATTGGTTTGGCAGTATTGGGTGTAAGGTATAGGTTTAAGGGTATTGGGTATAGGGTTGATGGTATTAAGTATAGCGTATAGAGTTCATGGTTGAGGGTTGAGGGTGTAGGGTTTATGGTTTAAGGTATAAGGTTGAGGGTATAGGGTTGAAGGATAGTGTTCAGGGTTGAGGGTACAAGGTTAAGTGTATAGGGTATAGGGCTTAGGGTTGAGGATATTGGGTTAAGTGTTGTAGTAGTAAAATGGAATTTTGAAGAGGACTTGCTTGGTGGAGTGTTATAGCAATCAACTAGTTATGAAGGTGCATGGTTTAAGGGTGTATTCATTAATGTTGGGCCTCTTAAATCATGTAATGGTTACAAAATTATCAGTGTCCAAAATGAGGCATTTGAGATAGAAGATAGTCAACCCTTAAGAGAAATATTGTGTCATAATCAATCGAGGCCAATACCATCTCCAATGCCATTACCAAAAAATTTAGTTGTGGGTGATGTTATAGAATAATTTCACAATGATTGTTGGTGGCATGCAATTTCATGGATTTCCCATCAACTTTTGATGCTCCTCCACATAGTTGCTTTCTCTATTTTCCAAACACCATAACCTAGTGAACTATGAACCTAAGGATCTTCACCCCTATTAAGAATGGGTCAGGAGTAGGTGGATCTTGCCATAGGTATGTCAACTTACCATCTATGTAAATCTTCAATATATTTAGTTTACTCACGTATACTAATAAATTACAATCAATCATGCTTATATTTTGTGTTCACTGTTGAGGCCTCATAAATGAAAATAAATTTGCTTTCACTTAAAATTATTATAATATATGCTTTATTGTTGAGGTCCTCTCATAAATGGATATAAATTTTCTTAACGTAAAATTATTATAGCTTATGTTTTAACTGTACAATTCGTACCATGGTGTTTGATGATGGATTTGTTCTAATTCTCAGCATGAGGTTGAGGGTTGAGGGTTTAAAATTCACATACCAATCCACTCACCATTCTCACATTCAAACCCACATTGATTCTCATATTAGATTGAAACTAGAATTGCAAAATTTTCTTGTGGAAAAATATATAGGTAGTAGACATTTTGAACACCCAACATCCATGTTCACATAGTTCAGGCCCTAAAATTTTCCACTTGTCATTTTCTTTTTTCGGTGGTAATAGCTCGAGATGCCTTGTAACCGCTCGGGAAGCTTCTTTTTGCTTCTTTCCTTCCTTAAATGCTATCTTTTCAATCCATTGGTCTTCTAGCTTCCTTCTATCCTTGGCACTAGCATTTCTCTCTTGTTATCTTGCTTGCACAAATCCATGAAGCTTGCTACAGTGGCCTCAAGCTCTTAAGCTCTCACAACACCCTTTGTAGCTCTCTTGGCTCTTGCAACTCTCTTTGTCTCCCTTTTTGGCTTCCTTAAGCCTTGCAACTTCATCTTCATTATCTCATGCTTGTGACCATCCTGGGATTCCATATCCCCTATCAATTGCATTATTACTTCGTGATACAGGTTTTCCTCCTTGAGGAGGGATTGCTTTTATCACTCATATTTGGTGGTGCAGGTTCCACTCTTGAAGTGGGTTTTTCTTTCACCACAGACTTTGTCCATTTCAGTTCATTTCTCTCTATCTATTTGGTTTTCTGTGGAGGTGGGAACACCAAAGCGGGGGTTTGACTGAGGCAAACCCCTATATAGCCCCAACACTTTCTCTAGATCTTCCACATGCAAGTATTGAAGACATTTATGTGCTGGAGGCTTCATCACTTGCGTGGTTGTGAGAATTTATGTTCTATCTCTTAGTCTCTTTATCATTTCTTTTTCACTTTATTTCAACTTTATCACATTTCATTATTTCCCAGTACTTTTAAAGTTCTTAGTAATTAGATTGCTAGAAGTTGTTAAGATATTTTCTGTGACATTCTCACTTCATGTTCTGTACAAATTCCAGCATACCAAAGAGATGCTAGCATGCCACGTCGTCCCAAAACTGCACTTTTTTCCTTTGGCCAAGAGCTTGTCAGTTCATCTAGAAAATTTTTGTGACCTGCTCTTTCTGATTCTAGAACTCTCACGTTGTTCCTTGAGGTAGTTTAGGGAAGTTCACCCCGTGAGGCTCTTTGAGTGAAGAAAAATTATGAGTAGAAAATCCCCCTTCTCTACATTTTGGTGAACTCAACATGAAAAGGGATTTTTTTTCAAAAAAACTAGGAATTTATTTACCCCTACTTGGCGGGGTCATAACTTTTGACTTGATGCTCAAAATTTAGAACCGTTTGCACTGTTGGAAAGGTCTCCAAGAGAACTAGCTTAGTCCCTAAAATACTATGCCTTCAACTATCAAATTTTATGGACCAACGCAAGTTTTGACCTCAAATTCTACTCCGAAGACCTTTGAAAATGCAAATTACTAGAACCTAGAAAATACCAAAAAAATAAGAAAATCTAGATTCTCGTCTTTTCTTAGTTTTGTCACCAAAATGAGTTTAATATCTTCTTTTATTAGTTCAACATATAATTTTTTTCAAAATGTTAAAGATATTCCATTTCATGCATGTGATGGTGACTTGGCTTTACCCATGTCACTTGATATCTTTGATCCTTCTCATGAGATTCCTCTCGTTTTGAAGGATATCTTGTTGCAAGAAGATGAAATCATTGATACCTTTCTTAATTTTACTCTACCTTCTATTCATTCCAATGCACTCTCTTTTGGAGATGATGCATTTGTGAATGATGAATCTCATCTTTATTCCAATGCACTCTCTTCTAGAGATGATGCATTAGCAAATGATGAATCTCCTTCCACATCTGATCCTCCTCAGATCGATGTTGAGAATATTTCTTCAAATAATTACTCTAGTACTTGTGATGAGTTTGTAAATATAATCTATGTCTATGTTGCCCCTCAAAGGCCTAAGAGACCTGTTATCTATTTGACTCTAGCTAGCACTTCTCCTAAAAGAATTTGTTCTATTAATCATGTTCCATTTGAGAGTAATTCTCCTGATCTTTTTATGGCTCCCTCTTATAGAGCGGTAGCCCATAGTTGTGAGAATAGAATGAATAAACAACCAAACCTTCCTCAAGCACCTAAACCTAGAACTGAAGCACCTGGTGATTATGATCTTGTTGAGCAACTCCACATTACTCCGACCAAGATCTCACTAGGTGACTTGCTTCAATCTACTCTAGTTTATCAAGGTATGCTTCAAGAAGCCTTGCAAAAGATCCTCTTTCCTTCTTCCACTAGGCCAGTAGATGTTGATGCATTGATAGCTTATATTCATGCAGATTCATTAGATATTACGTTCTATCAGCAGGAACTCCCACCTCCGAAAGTGTAGAAGCAAATGGATCCTTTGATGATTATAGTTAATATTAACAATATCGACATTAGACATACTCTCATTGACTCCAGTTCAACACTCAATGTATGTAGCATTGATCTATTACCTAAGATTAATATTGATTCATCTTCTCTTAATGCTTCTTCTATTGACATTCGTGGGTTCGATAATGTCGATCAACAAGCCCTGGGCACGGTAGTCTTGTCTTTGAGGTTGGGACCCATTACTGTACATACCCTTGTATATGTTATATCAGAAAATTTACCATATAACCTTCTTCTTGGTACACCCTGGATTCATGCTATGGGTGTAGTCCCATCTACCTTGCATAAATCTATTAAGTTCATTTGTAACAATAAAGTAGTCACAGTCAAGGATGGCCCTGATGCTATGCACTTATATGAGATGGCAGTTGCCGATCAGGTTTTGGTTGTGCCTACTCTTATCCCTTTAGTATCTTCCAATGTGTCGATGTTTACTCCAACAGTACTTACTACAAAGGACACTCTTGAGGTAGATGTCCTTGATGAAGATCCTTATGAAGCAAGAAATTTCAAGTCTACATTTTCTCAAGAAAATGCATGTCTCGGTGATGATTGGGTTTCTCTAGAATTTATAGACTCCTTTAGTGGAGAATGTAAAGTCAACCCATTCCACTTGAGCCTTCCAATAAAATCAACCCCACCCACTATCAAAGATGATTATTCTTCTGTATCATGGGATAGTGTAAACATAAATTGTAATGTTCTTAGTGTTGATCCTGCTTCTGAGGAAGATGATTACGCTTTTGCTAAAGAGGATAATGTTGGAAGTCCTGTTAAAAATGATGATGATGATCCCATAGAGGAGTGTGATCCCCATTGCTGAAATAATGCTCTCTATGAGATCCTCCTTCTCATGATTTGCGAACACATTATGGCCCCGACTTTAAGCTTGTCTCTAAATATGGCTATGGGCATAAAGGTTGTGGGCGTAATGAACAAGGAATCCAAGTCCCTATACAATTTGTACCCCGTAAGCATAATTTGGGGCTTGGATGCTCAAATGAAATATCTAAACAGAAAACACGGTTGAATGTTGACATGATGTGCGCTCAACCTCGTTCTCGCGGATTGGTCCATCCTCCTTTGTCTTCTATCTTTGTATCTTCTTCTTGTGAGCATTCAAAATTTTCTCCACAAGAGAAAGGGTTGCTTCCTTCTCCTCATTCTTTATTTGAGAAAGAGCGTATTTTGTTGAGGCTCCTTAAAGCCTGCTTGATTACTCTTCCTTCTCCTACACGTAAGAGATTTCATAAGCATGATAAAGAAAAAAACATTTTTTTTGTGCATACTATCGAGTGTCTGGCCATTCCACTAGTGAAGGTAAGGCCATGAGGGATAAAATTCAACAAATTCATGATTTCGATGCCATCACTCATTTATGTGTTGATGCACTTGCCTCTTCTTCAAATGACAATTGATATGCTCTAAGTATCTTGCATGGTTCTTCTCCCCTATATGTTGGGGGCAATGATAACTTGTTCTGGAGATGTGTGTCCTTGTAAGGACCCCCTCTCTTCTCTTTATCTTTCAAATGATGCATCCCTCGAGTGGACCCCTTTTCTCTTGAATGGTTCCCAAGGGGCCCCCTTTGAAAGATTTTCTCTTAAATGAATTCTATGACATCTAACTTGGGGGCAGCTCGACTAGGCCTATTTTATATCTTTGTGTCTAGCTTGGGGGCAGCCTGACTAGACCTCACTTTTCAAACAACGTGTCCCTTGAGTGGACCCCTCTTCTTTTGAAGGGTTCCCAAGGGACCCCTTTGAAAGCCTTCCAATTTGTTGACAGTTTGTGTGACTGTCTACTTGATCGCTTGCGTGGATGCTTTGTTTTTCAGACATGATTTATCTGCAGGTAAACATGTCGCTTTGTAGGTGCACCTGTGAAGCCGATTTCCAATCTGACTCTGTAAAGTCCTCTCCTTTGGGTTTCCTCCATGTAAGAGATCTTGGGGGATGCCTCCTTGCAGGTCTGTTGGCCTGTAAGGCACTTTCATCTGGGTTTTCTTCATGCGAGAGATCTTGGGGGATACCTTCTTGTAGGTTTGCAGGCCTGTAAGGCACATGCTTCATGGGGCTTCCTTCATGTAAGAGATCTTGGGGGCTGCCTCCTTGTAGGTTTGCAGGCCTGTAAGATGCTTTCATCCTGTGGGATTTGTCCATCGTTGGTTCAAGGGCCTTCGATGTACTTTGTGCAACTTCGTAGTTCCATCGAGCTATAGATTCATTCATTCAAACCTCCTCAGAGAGAGTACCTATGGAGTCATCTCTCTTGGAATTTTAATTCCTTTCTAGATTATCCATCTTTATCCTAAATTCTCTTCTAAATTGTGTATACTGGATTGAAGATTTGCATCTTCATCTTGGGTATATGCCCTTCCTCTCTTAGTTTTATAATTCTTCTAAGTGTGTTATTTCTTAATTTGGGGATGATGCATGGTATTGAGACAAACTTTTACATCAAGGTCTTTTTCACTTTGCTAACTCAAATCCTTAGTTTTTGGTGCAATAACATTGTTGTCTGGTGCAGGTTTTTCTTGTCTAATGCATTTGTTTTGTAGGTATTCATCTTAGGGGCATGGTTCCTTTGATCAAAGAGTTGCCTGCTTCCTATATAGTATCATTTTGGCATAATGATGTTATTTATATTTAGTATATTTCCTTTAGTGTGCATATTAGTGTAGATTCATATG
>VDFB02053223.1:28150-175506 GCA_007258455.2 Sequoia sempervirens | reverse complement strand
ATTTCACCCCGTGAGGCTCTCTGAGTGAAGAGAACTCGTGAGTAGCGAATCCCCCTTCTCTATAACATCAATGTGTAAAGTTCATGAAGGGGGAATCTTTATATTTTTCTTGTTTCACAAACATGTACACTTATGCTTGTTTACATTCTCTTTATACATATGCTTTACATTCTCTTTCTACATATACTTTAAATTTTCCTTCATTTCCCATGGGTTGATATTTTATCCATTATTCTCCTACTTCACATCTCACCTTTCTATTCTGATGAAAATAAAAACTCAACCTTTCAAGAGTACACACACATGCTCTGATACCATTTGATGTAATAATGTAGGGGCATCAATCTCATTTCTAGTTTATGTTAGCAGTTGATATTTTGGTTTGAAGTGTCAAGTTGAATGGAAGTTCATGTCGCCGCAGTGATAGGAACATTGGCGGAAGGTTGTTAGCTAAAAGGGAACCGAGCAAGTTGAAGAAGTTATGAACAATGAAAATAGTCGGTAACCTATTACTTGAGTCCATTAAGGATGGTTGGAGATTGACAGTTGGAGGTTGATGGTTGGGAAGTTAATGGTGAGAAATTTTGGAAGTCGATTGGTTGGAAGGAATAGAGGCAAATCGAAGAAAGCGATTTGTAGGTGGAGGCTGAGAAGGTCGAGTAAAGAAAAAAGGTTGATAGTTGTGCAAGCCGTGAGGGGAGGAACTCGAAAAATAGTGGAATATGTTAGAGGAGTGATTGAGATTAAGTTGGAAGAACAACATCAAATGGAACTAGGGAAATTTGTAGAAGAGGGTTTAATGTATTTGAAGAGGAAGGGGGTCGTTGAGTGTAAGATGACAGGGCACGAGCAGATAGATGAAGTCAGTGTGTGAAATGACAAATAAAAGTATGCATTCTGTGAATACATGTTGTCAGTGTAATCCCTGTTGGTGAAAGGAATAAATCCATGTTTGGTTGTCATTGTTGTATGTTAGTTATTCTTATGGGAGCTTGGTTAGTATTCACTTATAAACATTATAATGATTCATGTTGACTGTAGTTAAGCATATGTTAGTTGCATATTTTTGCCACCTTTTGGAACTAAGAATGAATTGCTTTAATACTGTCATTAATGAACCTTGATACTCCTTGTCATGAGTTGGGCTGAGGAACCTTTGTGCAGAGTGACATATTAAGGTGTGAAACATAGGAAAGAGACTAAGGAATCTTGCTTCAGATTGGTGTCTAAGGAAGTGAGAAAGGGGAGTGCAAGTCATCATGCAAGTACAATTGCTTGACTCAAACCCACAATGCAATATACTCTTTGCTGTAAATAAAAACAACTCATAAAACTAAAAGAAATGCAAACACATTCATATTTTTATTGCATTCAATCAACATGAGACAATTAAAAAAATTTCTCAATACATCATGGTTTTAAATCTTCTCCACATTCTCTTGTTGTAGCTTCTTTTGCTGTCCAAACCTCTTCATATTATTTCTCCAAAAATTTTGCACCTTTCCTCTTGAACTCCACGCTGCTCTCTTCTATTTTCTTGCACAAAGCTTCTAAAACCCGTCACATTTTTTCTATCACTGCTCCCCCATTCGTATGAACCTCCTCAAATGGTTTTTGGGTTTGGTGTACCTCATTCTCAGCTTTCCAGATCATTTTGAAATTCTTGATTTTGATTTGATATGAGAAATTTATGTCCGTTTTATTGAGATTAGGTCTCACATATCCGACCCCAAGCCATCTTCCTCTCCCGTCTAGTCAAACTTCTAGAATGCTCTCTTATTACTTCTTGGACGTAGGTTTTCTCATTTTTGGCTTGAGAGCTCAATGACATTAAAAAATTATCATTCACCTTACACCCACTCTCTCCATTCCATCAATGCCCACCATTCCAATCCTCCAACAAGATGCAATTTCAAATTTTTTGAATGAAGTTACGATTTTACAATAAATTTCCACTCACAAGCTTGAACACGGAAGTTTTCATTTTTGAAATATTAAAACTTTTCAAACATTTTAAAACAATTAGAAAAGAAAATTAATTAATTAATTGATTTTCAAAATCCTGACATCAAACTTTACTGTGCTGGAGGAGTTGAAGATTTAAAATAATTTGTGCATAAAATTTTAAAATAATTTTGGTTGTGTAGGATTGCTTGGTACCCCTGAATGCTCCTGCATCATAATCACTTATGACTATCACCTTTACCACTTTAATTTTATTATCATATTCATGCTTATTAAATTTAATGCTTTGATTTTATTATCTATTCATGCTTATTAAATTTACCTTACTATGATGTTATTCTTTGAACATTGACTACTTGCCTTGATAATATAGTGACATACATTTCCTTTAGAGCTTACACATTGAGCATGGCCTCTTAGATTTACCTCTTAATCTTGCATTTCCTTATCACACTTTTTGAGTTATTATACTAGAAACGTGGGCACAAAGCCTTTTACATTATATGCTTCACTTGCTATATCTCTACACTAGGGAAATCATGAATTCCATTATTATATTTTTGATATTTCCTTTCCATATCCTTACAATAGGGGTATCATTCCTTCCCCCAATTCCATGTGCACATCCATCAATTTCCTTATCATGATTTTAGAGACACACCTATCTTATTGGGGGAAATTTATCCTTCCCACTCATCTCTTATGATATCATTGCATATATCCTGTTCACATTTGGGGAAAAGCATGCATTCCCTTTCTTCATTAGTATCTTGACATCACATTCCTAGAATGAAATAACCACTAGGGACCTATTTCCTCACCTCTACCAATGGAGCATGCACCTATATTATAGCCTTTTGTACCTACATAGGTGTTTTTGACCACACCACCATTTATATTTTTCCATGCTAGGGTAAACCTTATACCTTGAGATTCATGTTCAACCCATATATGGTTTGCATGTTTTATTGTGTTAAACTTAATTATTACACAATCGGTTTTTTCATAATTATTAATTTACATTATTTTTATGGTACCTCCATTTGGCAGTAGTAATGGTTATGCCATCAACCATCTTTGTCTCTTAACCTTAGTTAAATTTGGCTTCCCTTTGTTCGTCATCTTTCAACATAGAGCTTGTTACTATCATCTTATTCTCCATGATCTTAGATTCCTTTAGTGACTTATCCAACTTTTAAGCTCTATCTTGTGATATTCATTGTCTTGTAGACTACCCAAATTTTCCAATGTATGCATTGTGACTATAAAATAGAATTTGTGACTACCCAAACCTCCTACCATGGTCATGGATTATGATTACTTTTAGATTTATGTATGAGATTGTACATATTGATTTTATGATTACTTTTAGATTTGTTCAAGAGATTGCTTTATTATATAGTACTATGATGGAACTAATCTTTATCTCTTTTTCATAATACATATAGAATTCTCCATCATGTTGAGGAAACGATCAAAGAATCTAACACTAGATGAACATGGAGCTAAGAATTCAAAGAAAAGAGAAGGAATGAGGCAACTTCATGAAAGTAGTCCAAATTGAAAACCATAGAAGAAGACATGTCAATTCAAGAATAAATATGGCATCCAATGTTCATTTGATCAAATATAGGAGTAGACCATTGAACAAGAACTTGTGGAAGGTTCGTGATTGTAAGTATGAGGCAATCATCGACGCAATAAAGATTAGAGTAGACTTGTATGGTCACTTGGATTGATTGTAAATGAAAAAATTATTAAAGTCATGTTGATTTGTAAATATATACATTGGATTTGTAAAGTCATGCTATTGATGACGCATGTTTGATTTATTAGGTGTTTTATCACTTTATTTTGGCCATAAAGAAAGTATCATAAAACTAATCTTGATTAGGAAATACCATCTTTAGTTGGCCCCCTTTACCCTTGATCTTTCATTGAAAAATAAACCTCCTCATGTTGAAGAGCAAATCCCCAATGAGGGGTGATTACTAGTTGACATGATCACTTTCTCCAATTAAGATAGTTCCCCTCCCTAAATTTCCCCCTAAATTTGATAAAATGGACCTCATTTTCCATGTTATTGTTTTCTCTCTCCTTTTGAAAACCCTTAAATTCCTAGCTTAAGTTTTCTCTTCATTTTTTTTTTAAATCACACTATTTTTCCCTAAACTTATATTTTCAGTCTCATAACTCAACCCTCTTTGGAATTTCCATGTTAGTGTTTATATTAATGTGTTATTTGATTAATTTGTATCATGCATTTATGTTTGCTATGAGTTGTAAATGCATTAAAGCCTTACAAAATGATATTTAAATAAACTTGAAATATCAAGGGTGCCATTTATATTTAGTTTGGTGAACTTTATCATGATAAAAAACATCATTTTTACTTTATTTATACAAGAATAGAAGGGTTTATGTGTATACATGGCTTGGGGGTACTTTTTGACTTATTAAAAAGGATAAATGACTTGTTTTAGCAATTTATAAGGTCTTTAGGAAAGTCTAGGTTCATTAGGATACTAATAGATTCATTAGAACATTCATAAATTCATTAAGATAGTTTACTCATCCATTAGGATAGTCATAGGTTCATTAGAAAATCATAAATCCATTAGGACTGTTATAAATTCATTGGGGCAGTCATAACTTGACATTGTGATGGTTATGTATTCATTAGGACTCTCATAACTTCATTAGAATGATCTAAGGTTCATTCAGACAACCATAACTTCATTAGGGCTATCATTACTTAATTAGAAATGTCATAAATTTATTAGGATATTCATAACTTCATTATTACTGTCATAAGTTCATTAGGGCAATCATAAATTCATTAGGACTATCTCGTAATATGTTAAAAATTCTACAACTTCCTTAATGCATTATGACTTTCATATCTTCCCTACGTTGTTTTTATGAAATTTCATGAGCATTTAAAGTAATATTTTGAAGAGACCATTGGAAAAGAAAGTTGATCATGATATGTATGCTCTCAAATTGTTAAAAATTTGTCACATGTCATTATTCATTCTTCTTTTCATATCCACACTTGCCTTGCAAACAAAAAGTAAAAAAGCTTAGGAAAAAAATAGTTAATGTTAAGCTCAATCGAAATAGGGTGTACCTAAGTTTGATGACTTAAAAAACCTACTACACTATATTTTTCCCTAGCTCCTCATTACTATCCTTGAATACTATTATGCAAACTTTTAGATCCTATCCTGAATTGCTTGACTCAAAGAAAACTTATGAGGAGCCATACTTTGCATTTAGTGCTTTAGGGGGCCAAACTGACAATGCCAACAATCTAGATGGACAATTTTATGGTAGAAGAGGTCTTATTTCACACCCCATCTTGCTTGAAAGTTGCAAGCTAAATTGTGTCAACACTTTCTCTTAAGAGCCTTGAGTGCCAAGAAGTGGAAAAATTTCACAAACTATTTCTTAGAAACCATAGCACCTATAAACATTTTTTCTGAAGGTATAGGGCCATGTAGGGTCCCTCCATAATTTAACCTCTCTCAGTTTTTGAAATCTCCAATCCACTTGATCGTGGTGACAATTTCTCAAATTTTACAAAAAGTGTCATATGTGTTTAGTAAAAACTTGTTAAGAGCCATACTTTTAGTTTGGTTCATTGTGGGGCCAAACCAACAATTCCAACACATTAGGGTGGGTGAGTTTATGAGCTAGGAAAGGTCCCATTTGGCACCCTAATATGCCTAATTGTTTCAAACTACATTGTGTTGGCGCTTTCTCCTAAGAGCCCTAAGTGCCAAAAAGTGGAAAATTTTGATGTGTTGTTTCTCAAAAATCATAGCACCTATAGATGTTCCATATGAAGGTAAAAGGTCATGTAGGGTCCCTTTATAATAATCTCTCATTTTTCATATCTCCAATTCATTTGGTCGTGGCGACAAGTTTTCGCACATTGCAAAAAGTGTCAAATGCATTCAAGAGAAAGTTGCAAGATATCATACTTTTCATTTTGTTTGTCGTGGGGCCAAATTGACAGTTCCAACTTGTTTAGATGGGAAGGTTTATGTTAGGAAAGGCCCCATTTCACACCCCAACATGCCCAATTGTTCCATACTACATTGTGTCAATGCTTTCTCTTAAGAACCTTAAGTGCCAAAAAGCGGTGAACTTTGATGAGTTGTTTCTTAGAAATCATGGAACCTACAAATATTTTTTCTAAAGGTACATGGTCATGTAGGGTCACTCTACAATAATGCCTCTCAATTTTTCATATTTGGCCATGGTGACAAGGTTTTGCACGTTGCTCAAAGTGTCAAATGCATTGAAGAGAAAGTTGCAAGGTAGCATACTTTTTGTTTTGTTCATCGTGGTGCTAAACCAATAGTTCCAACACATCTAGGTGGAAATTTTTATGCTTGGAAAGGTTCCATTTCACACCCTAGCATGCCCAATTGTTCCAACTACATTGTGTCGGTGCTTACTCTTAAGTGCCCTAAGTACCAAAAAGTGGAAAACTTTGACGAGTTGTTTCTTGGAAATTCTGGCACTTAAAAATGTTTTATCTGAAGGTATAGGGTCATGTAGGATCCCTCTACAATAATAACTCTCAGTTTTTCATATCTCCAAGTTGTTTGGCCCTGGTGGCAAGTTTTTTCACGTTGCAAAAAACATCAAATGCATTGAAGAGAAAGTTGCAAGGTAGCATAAATTTTTTTTTCATTGTGGGGAAAAATTGAAAGTTCCAACACCTCCAAGTGGTTGGATTAATGTTAGAAAAGGTCCCATTTTGCACCCCAACATGCCCAATCGTTCCAAACTACATTGTGTCAATGCTTTCTCTTAAGAACCGTAATTGCCAAAAAGTGGCAAACTTTGATGAGTTGTTTCTAGGAAACCATGACACCTACAAACATTATGTATGAAGGTACAAGATCAGGTAAGGTACCTATACAATAAACTCTCAATTTTTCATATCTCCAAGTCGTTTGGTCGTGGCAACAAGTTTTCGCATGTTGCAAAAAGGGTCAAATACATTGAAAATAAAGTTGCAGCGTAGCATACTTTTTGTTATGTTTATCGTAGGGCTAAACTGATAGTTCCAACACATTTGAGTGGGTGGTTTATCCTAATCAAGGTCCTATTTCACACCCCGACATGCCAAATCATTCTAGACTACATTGTGTCAAGGTTTTCTCTTAAGAGCCCTAAGTGCCAAAAAGTGGCAAAATTTGACGAGCTGTTTCTCATAAATTGGAACCTACAAACATTATGTCTAAAGGTACAAGGTCATGTAGGGTCCCTCTACAATAACCTCTCATTTTTTCACATCTCCAAGCCGTTTGACTATGGCAAAATGTTTCACACATTGCAGAAAACATCAAATGCATTGAAGAGAAAGTTGCAAGGTGGCATAATTTTTGTTCTAATCATTGTGGGTCCAAACCAACAATGCCAACACATCTAGGTGGACGGGTTTATACTAGAAAAGGTCCTATTTCATAGCTTAGCATGCGTGATCATTCCAGTACTTGTGTGGATGCTTTCTCTTAAGAGCCCTATGTCAAAAAGTGGTGAACTTTGACGAGTTTTTTCTAAAAAACCATTGCACCTACAAATGTTATGTTTGAATCTATAGGGTCATGTAGGGTCTCTCCACAACAAGCTCTCTCAATTTTACATATCTCTAAGTTGTTTCACCATCACGACAATGTTTCAGATGTTGCAAAAAGTGTTAGTTGTGTTCAATAAAAAGTTATCGAGAGGCATGTTTTACATTCTTCATCTCATGGGGGTAAACTAACAATTCCAACACATTGGGGGTGGCTGCAGAGTTTGAGTTAAAAAAGAATATGTCCACTTTAGGGTTTTTGGTCACCGTAGGTCTCTTTGCATGAGATTTTGTTGTCCTTCATGGCGGCTAGGGTTATCTTAAAACTTTGATGAGAGGTATTGTTAACCTTTTTTTTTCAAATTTTATCATGAGTTGTAAGGTCTTTATAAAAAATGCATTATTTTGTTGTCTTTCTTGAAATGGTGCATTAGAGGGGTTATTATTGTCTTCTCCAACGTTGAGCAGTGGCCCAAAATTGGTCAAAACACAATGTAAAAGATGACAACCAATATGAGAAGAAGAGATGTCAGTCAAAAGGAGCCTTGATAGTAACCAACTAAGTTAAGTATGATAGAGCCAAGCATCACATTTGCAAGGAATGGAGTGAGAGCTAAATAAAGTTACAATGACATAAAAAATGGTGGAGTTAACTTGTCAAGGGTCTATTCTTCAAAACCCTCATTAAACCCTTGTCATAGTTTAAGATATGCAATAAATGTTTGACAATGACATTAACCTTTTGCAGATGATAGTGATTAAATTGAGGCCTCTTTTTACCATGAAAAGCTTGAATATTATTTCTTTGGCCTATCATTATGATTTTTAAGTTTCCTCACTTGATTTCAATCTAATAGACTCATTTATACCAAAAATGATAGAACAAATAATCATGAAAAGGAGAATATGATGGTGATAAATGACAAGGCAATGACATGCTTGACAGTGGAAAGAGGAAATGAATGTACAATGAGCATCATGGGACAACCTATGATAAATATTAAGGGACATAGTCTTAGGGCCATATTGAGAGATAGATAGGGTTAAGGAAAGAATTTTTGTTCTTTGTTACATTGATGTCATGAAAGATATCAATTATCTTATTCTTGGTTACATTGATGTCACAAAAAGGTATATAGGAGGGAGTAGAATGTAGCTCTACCTTTGTCAGCTCCATGTTAAATTTTTATTATATCTTGCTAGTGTAGGAATTCTAAGGCAAACAATTATGGAAGGACCATTCTTAGAAGCTTGTATAATAACCTAGTGAACCCTTATACTCTTATGACTATATGATCTACACCAAATAACTAGTCTCCTCGATGGATTGAATTCAAGGAAATCATAAATTTTTGGTCAATATATGAATATTATTTGAGAGGAAGAAAAGTGTGGGCATGAGTAATAGCTCTATAGATGTGAAATAGTGATTGGTCAACTTGAGGATAGGGGTCCATACTAAAAATAGGTCACATCATTTAATGAAATAGGAAATTCTACATTGGTTAGATGATAACATTGATAGAGGATCAAATGTGCAAGGATGGGTACTTCAATGTCCTTGGGATCCCTAAGTTTTGTAGTTGCATGACTATCTACTCTTCAAGTTGTAGGGGGAAGTCAAGCTAAACAATATTAAATGTAGATACTAACAACTAGTGGGTATCAACAAGCTATTTTCGAAGTATTAGTTTGTCATTATTTAATCCTAATAGTCCAAATGGAAATGTGAGCTTTATTCAATTATTCAATTAATCAATTATAGTGCAAATATGGATAACATTAATTATTTATAGTTGCATAAATTCATAATTCATAATTCATTTATTCAAATAATCATTTATAAGGGAAATATGGACACCATTGATAAAAAAAATTGTATTAACCAAATAGCGATAAAGGAAAACATCATTATATATCAATATAACATATATACAAGAAAACCATATAGGCTTACAACAAAGCCATATGGACATGCAATGTCACATATATGTAATATAAAATATAAGTTAAAAAATGCCATGTAGGCATACAACAAAGGACCCTAATACATAGTCATTTCCCTCTAGGCGAAGGAAACAAATCATGAGTTGTCTTTGACTATTATAGGGACGTAGATGCATACGATGGTAGTATCCCTTGAATTTGTTCACTCAACCTCCTATTTAAAGTTTCTTGGACCCCCCACCTAATACAATAAAAAGTATAAACATTAATATATAGAAATTAAATTATAGAATGACATATAACAAAATAATCACTTACCGCATAGAAATAATCACTATGTTCATCCACGACGGGGCACACTCATGATCTAGAGTTAAGAAACCTTGTGGCAACCATCCAGATATCAATTAAACTGCAAATGAATATCATTTGATTTTTCAATAATAGACAAATAAAATGGAAAAATAATGTGAAATTTACTAATCTGCCTCATACCTTTGTCAAAGGCATTGAACTTGCTACTGCTACAAAAATACCATGCTCCATTGTTGTATGAATATTAGGAGGAGTATCTACTTGCATCATCTAAAACTGGAACAACATTATTCAATTACCAAAACTACCTGAGTGAAAGTTCTTTGTATTACATGATATTGAATTTTTACATAAATATTTAAAGGGTTTAAACCATCCAATAGTGATAAAGACTAAACTTAACCATTAACAATGCCTTTACATGGAATATAGATTCCATTCCAAGACATGTGCAAGCATTCAATCTAATGCTCATAAAATCATTTAATATCACTCATATTTAGGTTGCTAATAGTATGGTGTGTGACAAAACCATAACCTCAAATCCTTTATATATATACATACATATATATATATATATATATATATATATATATATATATATATATATATATATATATATATATATATATATATATATATATATATATATATATATATATATATATTCAAGCATTACCATGTGTCAAGTATATCAAGTGGCCTAAAATTGAAGGATTCCTCATGGTTTTCAAGACTAAATACCTCCAATCATCAACTTGTCATAATGTGGAATCAAATATTCTTGTTAAAATGAATAGAGTAATGTGATCATATCCATGTAAACCAAGAAGTCAAATGAAGTAATGAAGTAAACCTAGATATAAGACTCCTCAAACTAATATCATGTGAGAACCTATCAAGTGAATGATAAAACATCAAATTGACCCCAAGTAACACATATCATAACATAGGAAGGCATCTAGAACATGCAAGTCAACTAGGACCCATAAAAATCAAATCAACTCGCCAACCAAGATCTATGTCATCCAGAGAAGATAAAAATTGAAAGACGGTAGAAACTTGCTCAAAATGCCAAGCTAAAAAGGGGGTCTCTATTTTGATGATAATATAAGGAAAAAATCCTCGCCAAAATTAAGACAAAAAATCAAGAATAAAATAATACATTAAGTGGCTTAAGAGCGTTGTATGTATAACTAAACTTGCTTAAAGGACACAAATCCACATTTAGGCACCTATATTTCCTTTCTATATTTGTGTATAAATTAAAAATTCAATGCAACCAACTATTTAGAGGATAAAATGTTGTAGATCCACACATGTGAGCTTCTTAGGAATATTTTATAGTTTGATAAAGAATTTCAAGTCATGAAAAGAGGTATGTAATGATGAATAAGACTAGGAGACACAAGACCTATTAAACATTTCAATGGCACATTCACTTCATTGTCAACGTTAACTTACTGAATTAAATCATTAACACTTAAATACAACAAGGTACCTTAAACATGAGCATGATGGGGAACCTTTCAGGTTTGTCATAGAGAAATATGGGTTGCATGTATGCTGCAACGTTGTTACCAAGTTTATATTGCTTGTCTCGCCTTCTATAACTTGTCCTAAGTTGTCCAAACAATAATATAAACCTTTGAAAACAATCTCCAACCTTAACTAGAATATCCCACCAATGGTCATAAGCAATTTGTATACACCTTGCACCTCCAAAAAGCTTCAAATCTGCCTATGATTACTATGCAACAGGTCTGTTATACTACTCTAAGCATGAAATAGGTCTATAACAACAAGTTGACAACCTTAGTGCACTCCTCCAACTTAACTAAAGCATCCACAAAGACTATAAATAAAATTAGAATCAACCCAACACTAATGTATTGTCACAATATGACAAAAAATGCAAGTTCCAAGTTTGCTATACCTCTGCATAGGCATACCCAACGCTAACAAAACCACCTCCCAACACACCCAACTACTCTAAAAAGAATAGCTAGTCACATAAATGATGAACAATAGGTTTGAAAATGGAAGACTACTGTTGTTCAAGATAGATCAACAAGGTTAAGGCAACTAATCACTAATTGTTTTGCATAATATATGACGTACAACCAGTTAGGGCATCACCCAAAATCACAAACTATACGACTAACATAAAGACATTCTGAAACACCATAAAAAACAAAAAAATCTCTACAATAATCTTCAATACAAACCCCACAAATTCGCAATCAAAACAGTTTTAAAAAATCTTTTTGTTTTAACCCTAAGTCTGCAATAGTGAAAACAATGGTGATTCCCGAGGTAGAATCACTCCAACCAGCTAGGGATCATCTCCCAGATTCGAAACTCGTGATTTGATGAGGGTTTTCATCCTCAATCAATCCTCAAAAGAACTCTCCATTCAATTCAACAACACCCTGTTATGTGTGCAATCTTCAATAATACAAGTGAGAGCTCCAAACCCCCTTTTATAGTTTTTTTACTGTTTTTTCAAAAGAAATGTTTTTCCTTTCATTGCTTTGAAAATCATTACTTTTGAGGCATCTCTTTTGTTTTTCCATTGTTTAATTTTTCTTTCGTTACTTTTGAAAGATTTTTTGTTTTTTCCCCAAAATGTAGTTGTTTGTTTTTTGTTTTTTAAAATAATTTTATGTCAAAGTCTCCTTTTCCCCTAGATGTCCATTTGAGGGGACATAACATAAATTTATTAAATTAAAACACTAAAATAAATATTATAACATTAACTTAGAAAATTTAGTGTAATAGTTTAAATAATCCAAACCATTTTGTAGAAAGCATCACTAAGGCACCAAAAATTGAAACTGATCACGCGAAGAAGAAGAAGCTGATGTTGAAGAATGATGTCGAGTGTGCCAAAATAGGCACTTACTAAAAATAACAGTGTTCTCTAAGAACTGTGGAGAACAACCGAGAAGGACCAAAATGCTACAAAGAGCATCATCACAAACCTGAAATCCAACTGAACTGCACACCACCATCAGATGCCAAAAAAACCCTAATTTGAGCTCTCCAAGAATGTTGAACTCTCCTAGCTCACCTGGAAACCTTTAGAAAACCTTGAAAGTTGGCAAACACTCACAAAATAGTATGATGTAAAATAGAGACATTACATAGTTAATTAATGAGTAATTACATAAATTATGAAGGATTTTCTTGGAATTTTGGATACAAAATAACCATTAGAACTATTATATTCTATAGGTAACTCTTTAAGTGGGTGTAGACAAAGGGGGCAGTGAAACATTATTACTACACATTTATTTTATTCAATCCAATAAAAAATTAAAATTGATAATTGAATAACAATGGTTATCTTCCTGATATTACAAATTAGTAAAATAGATACAATCTTTAGTGAATATGTTAAAATAATTTAGCAAAAAAAAATGTATGACAAACATGACTATTTATATATGTATCTATCAACCATCCAATAACATTTTAAAATATTTTTACTAAAATTTATGATAGTAAGATGCTAAAAATTCTCAACTAAATTTTTTAACATTAATTATTCATATATAATTTTAAAAACTTGCTAATTTTGTTAAGTAAACCCTGCATAAAGCTATATCCTATGGATAGCTTCTTAGATTAAGAATGCCTTACCTATGCCACACTACATTGAAAGTTGATAGATCCTTTCCTTACCTGCAAAGTCATTCTTACCATTTTCGCATGCATTCTGAAACACACAGATTAAAATTTATAGAAATGTGCTTTCAAGTTGGGAGATAGAACAATTTTTACTAACACTAAATGACCTGACATGTACAGCTTTTTGAGACATGGTCAATGCATCTCCATATAATGCACTCGACAGGCGAAGCGGGATCAATGTTGTGGGCGCGTTTCATTGTTGGTTGCTTTTGTCATTTTTCATTTCAATTCCTTCTCCATTAGCCATGGCTGCATCTGCAGATTCATCAGCTTACCAATGCAAGGAAGATGAGAACGCAGAGAACGCCCATCTGGGTATCTGCCCATCTCAAGATTTTGCTTTAGCTAAAGCTCCTCCATTGGTTTATGAAACCATGAGGCTGAGAGAGATTGCAGTGGATTACACCCCTGAGGTCTGCCATCACAAGCCCGAGGAAGAAGAAATTGCCATCACATTTGATGAGAGAGGAGGAGCAAGATGGAGAACATTGAGGAAATACAGATACGGCAGTTTCAGTTCAAGAATTAAGTGCCCAGATGGAGACACCAGTGGACTGAACTGCAGTTTTTATCTCTCATCACTCGAAGGAGACAAAACCCAAGATGAGATTGACTTTGAATTCCTAGGCAAGGACAAGGGAATTGTACAAACTAACTTTTACACAGAGGGCACTGGGAACAGGGAACAGATCCATCAACTTGGATTTGATTGCTCCGGGGATTTCCATGAGTATACTATCAGATGGGGACCTGAAAGGATTGAATGGTTGATTGATGGGAAGATTGTGAGGAGTGATGTGGCCAAAGAAGGAGAGAGATTTCCTTCCAAATCCATGTTTTTGTATGCCTCTGTGTGGAATGCAAGCTACATTGATGAGGGCAGGTGGGCAGGACATTATTTTGGTCATCATGCTCCTTACGTTTGCAGATACAAAGATGTCCACATTCCTGTTGATTCAGAAGAATAATTGTTCTGCCCGAATAATCTCTCTGCAGCTACCCTAGTCTTATCTCGAAGACATCTATGAGAATAGCAATTAGCTCTCATAACTCCTTGCAGACTGCCTTGTCCTATATTTTAATGTAGACTCTGTAATTTCTTTTGAAGTTTTAGTTGTTTCGCGGATCTATTCCTTGTTCAGTTTTCTTTCTAGGTCCACTGACCTCTTCTGGTCATTAGTGGATATTAATAATGTTTTCGGTTTTTTCAAAACCACATTAATAGTATCTGGGCTGCCCAAGAGGAAATTGAATCAGCGGATAGCCTGGCGTTAATCGTCTCCACTCAATAATGTTGGTTTCTTTCTGTTTCTTATATAAATGGATTGAGTTTTCTTGTGTCCTGTTTCTGGATCACATTCAATTGATACTCATCATGCTTGCTTGGATCTATATGATTATTGGCATGTTCTTTGTAAAAATGTTATATGAACATTCCATACTATAAAAATGAGATGATCTGTTCACCTTTGTCTTTATTTGTAATCATTTGCTTCTCGGGCAAAATATTTTACACAATGCTGTCTACAACTTTGCTGCCTAGCCAGTAATTTTCTGATTACTTTTGAAATGAAGTGGTTTTCACGGGTGTCCAAGATTGCTTATTAGTGATGGAAAATGTAATGATTTTGTAGTTTATCAATCTGTTTACGCAAGAGAAAGAACCAAGAAGTTCATTTTTAAGCTCTTGGCAGTTACTGAATATAGAGAGTGCTTGTGGCTATTTTTAGCACCAACAAAGTGAAAGTTGATTATTAGGATGAGGAAAAACTTGATGAATGGATCACAGAGTGTGATCTGAAACATTGATGATAAAAATCGCCACAGTTACATCTATAAGTACATTCAGTCACCATCATAGACTGTGGCAGTCTCAAAATATCATGTGCTACTGAAAAGTTTGCAATATTCCCATTGAGCTAACAGAATTTGGGTACCTTATTTCTTCTTCAGAATATTTCAAAGAATGTTTGTAATATTTCGACTCTAAATAAAATTGCACAGACCAGGTTGACATTTCCCATTCAAGCACGCTGGCTGAGAACAGATCTGGTCTTAATGTGAAGAAGATTCAATTCCGATCATGACAAATTACCGAATTAGCAACACATTTAAATTAAAGGAAAAGATGTATCGCAAATAGGCCGCTTTGCTTGTCATGGATACAGATGTTAGAAAAGTTATAAGGTTGAAGTTTAATCCTCCCTGAATCCTATGAGATGTGACAACTTTTGACTGTTATTCTTATCTATTGCAAAAATTAGGGAGCCGACTCACTCCAAGGGAGTCTGTCGTTTGAATTGAAGCTTATACATGTCAGGCCTGGGAATGAAATGTATAAAATATTGAAAAATGAAATGCAGGGAATCAAACAACCGAAAAATATTTAATGAATTAGAATGTAGATATTTAACAATAAGAAAAATGACTGTTCAGCTTCTAGTGTAGCTAAGAAATAAAAAAATATAAAATATTATCCTACTACTCTTAAGATTATGTATATTATTGTTACATTTCTCTTGAATCTTAAAGGATAGTTGTAAAACCACTATTTGTGTTGTGCATCGGATAACTTGTTTATGGTGGCTCATTTGCTTGATACAAAACTCTAGTGTTCTACAAAAGATTTTGCTTTAGTGAACCTTTTTTGTTTTGTTTTTTGTTTGCAATTTTTCAAGAACCAAGATATGGACCTGGTAAAGACCTGAATTTGTTTTCTCAAGTAGACTCAACGTTCTAGGATGCTATATCTCATTTTGAAAGAATATTGCATCCATTTGTTGTAAAAAAATTCACCACCATTCATTCTATGGTTTGAGTGATAGAAATTTGTAGAAGAAGGTTGTTCAACTTTTCTCTTTGTCACTTCTATAATTGAAAAATGTAGAACCTAGACTGGTTGCACCAATGAGTAGTTCAAAAGTGTGATAAGTACACCATGTGACTTGAAAATTGGATAACACAAGAGTGTGCTAAAACGTGCATTGAATGACTTCACTTTCTGTCAAGTTAAAAATGTGAACCACTTGTCATTCACAATCATGTTGACTGTAATGATCTAACCCAATTTCTATACCAATTTGTTGTCACTTTTCACAGTTTCATTGTTCAGACATTTCGTCAAACAGTTTGCAGGCATCTCATTTGAATGCATAATTTGATACATTGTTGATAAAATTCCCACAATAGATTACCACAGAAATATTGTTTCCATAACAAGTTTTATTTACAAAATATCGAACATTGCACACCATTGATACCACATAAAAATACATTGCAATGGCTGGTTTAACTGATACATTCAGAAACATATTTATATATATCAGTTTGAATACAAAATAAATATTATTTCTGACCTCTGAATGCACTGTTGGCAGCTCAAACCAATGTATAGCAGTTCCTTATGCCTTAATCAATTTGTACTGCACACCCCAAGAATGGTACAACTTCAAATTATTTATAACACCTTCAACAGCTTCGACTCCTTTGGTAGATTTTTGACCTTGGTTGCCTATTCTAGGTGCCATGTCACCCTCCAATGGGTTCACATAGCTTGTACGACACTCTAAGGAATTGAACAGCTTGTAATATGCGCGCGCAGTAACTCTTCATTAAGAGGCTGCAAATCATTTAGAAGGCAGCGGTTGAGGTAAATAAGCCTTGCAAAGGCTGCGCTAACATCATGTGGCCCTCCTAAAATCCTACGGTGGGTTTAAGCCCAACAACAGACAAATAATAATAGCTGTATTCTTCACCTTGCACACACTGCACAGCCTGTCGAAATCCTCTAGCACTCACAACACAAATACTTTTTTTTATTTTTTTACCTCTAAATATGTAGAATAATTTGTTTTGCAAGATTTCACAAATTATGCAATTGCTACCCACCTGCAATCAGCTAAAGTAGATATTTCAGTACCAAAATCGAGAATTTCATCCTAGGATTTGCTCAAGCTAAAAATAAACAAGAATATGCAAATGAACTTTCAATTCTCTTTTTATAATTTCCCATAGAACTCACCCAAAGTTACTTTTTAATTTCCTTCTCAAAATGTAACATTTTAATGCACTTTTATAAAGTGACTATATAATATTTCGCTTTTAAAACATTTAAGTCACTTTATTAAATTAATTAAAATAAAATCTTCCAGAGATCATTTAATTGGACAACTTTATTTAATTAATTGATTTATTCCTTGATATAGCTTGAAATTAGTCTACGAGAATTAAATAAGCTAAATGGGTTATTTCCGGTTACTCCACGGAATGGAATATTATAGTCCTCCCTTTTTGAGATTCACCTTCCCAGTAGCATCCTCTAAAGGCAAGTCCTTCCATCTAATGAGATACTCCTTGAGCACTTTGCTCCACAATCTCCTCTCTTTGACATCCAAGATAACATGAAGAACCAAAATCAATCTGCCCTCCTCATCCAAAACTGGAAGCTCTGGTGATGAAGTTATGTGCTGCCCAAGTACCTTTTTGAGGCAAGAAACATGAAACACATTATGAATTCTGCTATTTTCAAGCAAGTTCAATTAATAAGCTACTTTACCAACTCTCCATGCAATCTTGAAGAGCCATAGAAGTGAGGCTTCAGCTTCTCAACACCATTCTTCTTCAAAGAAGACTATTTGTAAGGCTATAGACGCAAGAAAACTAAACCTCCCACCTCAAAACTTCTCTCAACTCTATGCCTATCCACATAGATCTTTTGCCAATTTTGTGCACTCTGAAGGTTATCCTTAAGTGACTTAAGGATGTCCTAACTCTCTCGAATCCAATCTTTCGCCTTAGGAGCTTTGTTATCTCTAAATGCCAAGTCTACGAAAGACATAGCATCATATCCGTACAATGCTCGGAAAGGAGTCATCCCTATCAACATATGGTAGGTGGTATTGCAGTAATGCTCACTCAAATGCAACCACTTGATCCAAGCCTTCTGCTGCCTCGTGACATAATTGCACAAGTATCCTTCCACCCATTTGTTAACAATATCCATCTAACCATCAATCTGAGGGTGGTAACTAGTGATTGGGGTTAACTCTATGCCACCCAACCTAAATAGCTCTTGCCAAAAGACATTGAGAAATCTGCTATCTTGATCCTTGACAATGTTTTTTGGTAATCCATGAAATCTAAATACCTCTCTAAAGAACAATTTGTGACCCAAGGTGCTTTGTATCCAAAAGTTATGGCAAATAAATGAACAGATTTGGTCAACCTATCAACTACCCCATAGATACAATCTCAACCCTATACTCTAGGAAGACTTGTGATAAAATCCATAGATATACTCTCCCACTTTTGCTCAAGGATAGGTAAAGGCTGTAACAAATCTAGGAAAATGTACTCTGACTTGTTCTACTGACAAGTCATACACTCACGAATATGACACAAAACATCATCTTTGAGACTCTTCCAAGAGGATCTCTCTCTAATTTTTTGGTAAGTTTTACAATAAAATGGATGTCCTACAAGGGGAGCATCATGAATGGCCCTTAAAATTTTCTCCTTCAATTCAATTTAGGCACCAAATAAATTTTGTCCTTATAGTAGATGACCTCATCTACTACCCTATACTTGTCATCTTAAATCTTACCATCCATTAGGTTGCATGCAAAAGTGTTTTTGGAATATTCAACTAAAAGATGAGCATTCCATTCAGCTGAAATCTTTGTCAAGGACCATATAGGTTTCCTAGGAAGAGCATCCACTACAATATTCTTCCTTTTCACGTACTCAAATGTCAAAAATTTTCTGACCCACTTTTGTTGTCGCTCATTCAAGTCCTTTTGCTCCAAGAAGTATTTCAAGCTGTTATGGTCTATTCTAACAACAAATTTTCCACTTACCAAGTATTGCCTGAATTTTAACAATGCATGCATGATGGCAAGCATCTTCTTATCATAGATGTAATATAATCTCTCTGCATCACGGAGCTTCCTACTCTCACAAGCAATGGGGTGACTGTTTTGCATAAGTATTGCTCCAATTCCTTCACCAAAAGCATCACACTCCAACATAAAAGGGCTAAGAGAAATCAGGTAATTCCAAAACAGGACAAATGCTCATTACCTCCTTAAGTTTGTCAAATGAGTGTGAGCCTCCTTAGTCCATTTGAAAGCTCCCTTCTTAGTGAGATTTGTAAGAGGTGCACCAAGCTGAGAGAACCCCTTCACAAACCTCTATTTTTAGCACTACGCTTTTTAGTGGCTGTTAGCCTATTCCCAGATGCCCGTAGGCTAGTCAGAGGCAGAATTAGGGTTTCCTATTTTCTAGGAGGCTTCTTTTGTGGATTCAAGGGTTTGCATGCAGGAATTTTATAGAATGGTTTTTGGGACTTTCTGGGTTTTCAAAGAGCTTCAGGGTGGTATGACATGCATCTGTATTAGGTGACTTTTCCGGACTTGCTATTTTTAGTAAGTTACGACAGCTGCCCGGTTTGTGCTTAAAATGCATTTGAAGTCACTTAATATTTTTAGTAGTATGCTGTTTATAGTAAGTACTATTTTTGGCAGTGCTATTTTTAGCAATGGTTCAACTTTTCAGTGCAATGGCTATTTCTGGCAGGGTAGTATGAGCAGTTTGATCTCCAACTTTCTTGGAGCTTGTTTTGGCAAGTTCAGTGCTTAAGTTGGATGCCTCATTTGGTGAGTTTATTATATTTCAGTGAAAATATGACTATGGCAATAATGGATGCCTTGTTTGGGGAGATATTTGAATAATATAAAGTTATTTCACTTAAATATCTTGGTCCCCTAATTTTGTGAGTAATTTGCAATTTTAATAAAGTTATATTCTCATATGCTTTGGACGCCAACTCAAGGAGTCAAAGATGCAATTCAAATGCAAATTAAAAGATGAATGTGAATTTCAGTTTGGGTGCCCTAATTGGAGGGAAAAGGTTTTGAATTTGAGGAGGAAGTTATAAATAAGAAAGCTTGCTTTCATTTGTTATCATCCATTGCTAATATAATGAAGTGCTGCTGAAATTTCTTCAAGCCCTTGCTTCGAGGAATGCATACCTCCTAGCCCCTTCTTAGTTTCGTACTTGCAAGAAAGTAACTAGTTGATTGTGAGACCGTTCTTTACTCTGAAGAGTAGATTGAGCTTAGTGCAAATGAAGTTCTTTGATGTTTTCTGATTTTTGGAGAGTTATATAAATTTTTGACATTGCTATTTTGGTGCTAGTTGAAGCACGTTTTGGGTTGTAGTTCATGGGGTGATTTTTGCTTGGTTTTGGGTATTCTTCCCATGTTTGTGCATACCTTGGGTTCCCCCTTTCAACAAGTCTCAGAATTTTTGGTTGAGTCATTATTTTCCTAGAGTTGCTCACCCTAGTCATGGAGGTGGTCCTTTCTTCATTACTGCCTTGGGATGCATGTAGTTTAAGTTTGGGGTGTTTGGAGCTATTTTTTGGCTTGCTCTTGGTCACCCCTCTATTGTGCATCATTTGCACTTTGTTTGAAGTCATTCGGAGAAGTATTGACGAAGTTACGAGCAATAAGGTGGAATTTGTGCTTGCTGGTTTAAGTTTTCAGTTCGATGCCCTAACATTTTGGTAATCATAAGCCATCCATTTCTCATTGTATTTGCAGATTCTACTTCTTATTGTAACATTGAATCAGTAGTACTGATCATAGCAGCAAAAATATTTTGGGGAAGAAATTGGCAAACCAAAAGTTCAAGATTTTTTGGAAAAATTGGGAAAAAATCGGATTTAAAAAAAAAACTTAAAAAAATGTACAATAAGAGACAAAAACTGATTTTTTTTTTAATTGAAAGTTATTTTCATAGCAATAGAGATATGTAATAACCCTGAAGTCAAGATTATTATCGATTTTCCCAAGTTTTGACAATGTTATTTGTCAAAAATATTCGTTGGTCTGATCTAAAATGATTATCCTTCGATGTATGTAGATTAAGATAAACAAATATTTGCAAAATCTTACTTGAAACTCAATATACTTCCTCAAATAAAGATTGTTGCATATGTATTAAAAAATATGGCAGAATAGACAAAACATATGTTCTTTATACCCATATGATATTCCATATATTTAGAACTGCCTCAAGTTCAGAAGTATAAATATAGTCTCAATGTAACATTTAGAAGTAGTTACCTGAAACATGAAGTAGCCTTTTCCTTATAAGCCATGCCAAGGATGCTCAACATGTTGCGACGCCATAGGGAATAGATTGATGCTTCTAGAGTGATGGATGAAAGGTGGAAGTACTTCTGCAGAAGCCGTGATCACTTGTGTTTCAAAGTTTCAAACCTGTCACCTTCTTCTATTCATGCTAGCATTGGCTCGATATGCATAAACCAATATCTTATTTTGACTTCAACATACCTGGCGACAAAATCATTATATCGATCACCCTTAGAAATAATATTATCAAGCAAAGGAACTCGATCTTATATCTGCCTCCTTATTTCGATGGAAGGTGTGATGGCATTTAGATTTATCTTCAACATTGATTGCCTTGCTTTTTCTAAGATGAGACGACTCCAGCAGTTATTGGTTGCTCTTAAGCTTAGTCTTTGTCTTTATTGCGTCAATCTTGGAATCAAGTTGGCACTCTCAATGCCTGTCTAGAGTAAATCCTAATTGAAATAAAGCTGCTGGAATATTCATCATGTTGGCCTCTTAAAAATAAATCTCCTCCTTGAATACTATCTACGATTTCTTCTTTATTGGCTTTTCTCTTCACTTGCTGATCTGGCATTTTTGTCTTGACTGTGCTTGTCTTTAGCGGCTTCCAGAATATTGATTTTTAATATTTCTGGCAGATATTCCCTGACATATTTGTCTTTGCTCCAAGTTCATCCTATCTGTGCTCAACAAAGGCTTGACTCCTAAAGTATGTCTAATTTCCTTAAAGTAATACCTTTGGCAGCATTGTCTTATCTCTGTTTGTCATGTATTTTCCAGCTAGATCACTATTTGTCTTTTTCTAAATCAGTTAGGCCTGTATAAGTTTGTCCCTTATTGATAATAGATGCTAAAATAATTCGGCTTATTTCTAGCCTGGCATAGTTCTCTTGAAATTGACAAAGGTGCATATACAAAGAATTCGACTTTTGTTTCAAATACTCGGCTTTGCTATTTAATTTTCCAGAATTTCCCAAATAAGAAAATTTGACCAGAAATTGGCTACTAAACAACAATAAAACCCCAAACTGTAACAACCTTCAATTCTGGAAATTAATACAAAACCTGAATCATGTAGATTTAAATCAAAATGCCAAAATATTGATTGCACTTGAAAATTATCGAATAATCTGGAAATTTTCTCTTCACAGAAGACTCACGAAATTTCCTCACCAATCGCTTTTCATAGCTGATAATCTTGAAGCTCTCGAATCTGAAACCAATAAGCCCAAATGTGAAACCTGTAGTGAATCCACCTTTTGAAGGAGCTAGGTTTTCGTCCAACCCTTTTTCCAACCTGCTGAAGGTTTTCATCCTCAGAGGTTTACCCGAACCTAAGATTCAAGCTTGCAAAATGCATAGGAAAAATCAATTCATCAATGGATGCTCAAATGCCTTGTACACTTCTTTTAAAACTCTCAAGGAATCTTCCAAAAGAAGCCAGCTTGTAACTAACCCAGCTTCTAGAAGGCTTTTTATTTAATAAAGTGACCTTTTTAATATTTTATTACTTTCACTTTATTTTAATTAAAATAATTAATTAAAGTCATCCTTTTGAAATAATATTAATTTTTTGGACAACTTAAATTAGTTAAATTAATTAAATCACTTTATTAAAATTTTGGGGACATTACAGTCCTCCCTTCCCAGAGATTGCTTGTCCTCAAGCAATCTGCACCTGAATACCCAACACCAACTTCCGGGATCCCATATTAGTCTCAGAAATATGCAAACTCTACTATACTGCAAGAGATCTTCAAATAGCATCTCCTTATCTCTCCTGGATATTCTTGTAATAATTCTCAACATGTAATCAACAAACTCACCATCACATACCTTAGCTTTTGCAGAAGACCGTTGTGCTACTCTGATTAACATGCTTTCCAAATCCCCATAAGGATGACGACTCATGATTGGAAGTGAAAACATCATGCAACATGTAAAACCATCAACTTCATCATGCACAAAACAAGTCTCCTTCCTTTTCACTGACGCTACCCTTGGTGCACCATCTGACAAAGCTTTCAATACAATCCCATCAAATATGAACTCTATGTCCACAAAAGAAGGAATACTTATGTTTGGAAATGCAAGCATTATGCAAGGATAACTCAATGTAGCACAATCTCCAACATGACAATAAGCCTTAGCTGAAACCAAAACATTACATTCCATGTGTCCTTCCAATAATGAAGATCTCATGAAGTAAGGAATAATAATACCGCTATGCAATGCCATACCTCTTGTGTACCTTGCATCTATCATCCCTATTTCATACTTATTCATAAAAGATTGGAGATCAAAAATATGAAGCCTCTTACCAATGATATCCCCTTGAAGCATTTCAATCACCATGTAACTACCAAAATCATGTGAAGACAATGTATCACTTCTTATAATCATGAGATCAATATGTGCATCGTACTTGTCAATGGTGGCTCCATAAATATCATGCACATTATCTTCAATTTCTGAATTTCATTCCTTTGAAGTTTGGAAGTTTGATGAAGGAAAGTATCTAGTTGTTGCCTTCCACGGTCAATGTGGCTGAATTTTTCTTTGATATCCTGTAGGTACTGTTTTGCTTGAGCAGCCAACAATTTTTCTCTTCTAGCTCTTTGCAACCACTCATTACACCTAACTTGTGTCCTTTCCACATCTTTCATAGTATGATATGCAAAATCTGAATCTTTGTGGCTTGAATTCCCCATGTGTTCCTCATTTTTGACACTCACATCTTGTGTGCCAATATGAGAAGATTCCTCAACATCATTCCCCTCATCTACTACAGCTGCTATAGCATGGTTATACTCAGAATTATGACCACTGTCATAAAACAGAAAATCAGAAGTTACTGCAGTGTTTTTCAGGAACTCAACCAGTTCTTCATCTTTTGTTGGTTGTTCATTGCCAAGTGCTAAATCTGCATGTGTAGAAGCTAGGTCTTCATCATGATCCATCAAGGGATCTCCATCAAAATCATGTTCTTTCTCTTTAGCTGATCTAGAAAGAGTATTCACATCTACAAACTCCTTAACCACCAAGGGATCTTGCAATGTCAAATCAATCTCATTCAATTCACTTTGCTTGCTACATACTGAAATTTCTGAATTGCTCTCATAGGTATGAACATTATCCATCTCAAAGATACTCAAACCATAATTTAAACCCTATCCAAAATGATGTATTGGTGATGAAGTAATGCTATGCTCAATTGATGAAACATCATGGAAACCCATACCTTCATGTAGCTGATCTATCATGATTGGTTTGGTAACCTCCATGTTCGTATCTTCTTGAATCTTCATATGCTTATTTGTAAATGCTTTGCAATCTTCAAGTATGAATGAAGGGATTGCATTGTGATCAACCGAAGGAGCACCACTAGGATCCATGCTTTCATAAGGTTTGTCAAAGGCAATCTTTATATCACCAACATAAAAGCTTTTGTGCACCTCTCTTGTGGAAGCATCAAGTGGTTCTCTTTCCTTAACATTGTGAAAATCATCTTCTGGATCCTTACTTGCTGATTTAGTTAACTTTGATTGTTCCTTCTCAACATCAATGTATTCTACTTCCTTAATAAGAGAACTTGAGGAACTAACTTCATCCTCAACTTGCAATTCTTTTCCATCAGGAACAACCTCAACTACCTGTATCTCTTTCCCAACCTCCTCTTTTGTGACTATTTGTTCTTCTTCAAACCTATTCGCCTTTTTACCTATGCATTGGTGGTTAGGCTCTCGAGGTCCTTTGCATGAGAAGCAAATATTTTTCCTTCTCATCTAGTTTTTGCTCATCTTAGGAAGTCCTATAACCTGTAAACCTGAAGAAATTAATTCCTCCTCAGTCAACTGATTTTTGCTCCTTTTTGGTTCACCTATAGGCTGGTCAATAACTGCCGACTTATCACACTCTAAACCAAACTCATCATAGAGACTTTGGATGCTTCACTTGTAGATACACCAAGTCTCTCATTCCTGTTTTGTGATGTAGATCGTCTTGAAATGAAATCTTCATACTGCTACAAGCTATGAGCTAATCTTTGTTGTGAAAGCATAAGTTCTTGCTGGAGATTATTCAAGATGCTCTTGTAGAAACCCCTATTCTCACTGATTCTGAAAACTGCTTGTTTTGTTTATTTTTTCTCGTTTTTGATTTTTTTGTGGTATTTTGCATATACAGATAAAAGGCGATTTTGAAAGAAATTGCTTATAAAAATTAAATAAAATATTGCAATTCCATAAATGATAGAATCTACTGGATTTATAGATGTCAGAGTATTTATTGATCTTTTATGCTGATTACAAACAAGATCTGATAGCATGCAATCTAAAAAAGCAACAACTTTTATGTGAAAAAACCTGATTATTGCAGCAATCTGAGATGCCCAAGAAATGGTACGGCCATCATATTAATCAGCTTCTCCTGCTGTCTGACACTTGCAAAAGGATCCAGAAGGATATGCGCCTCTGTTGATGAAGGCAGACTGCCAGAAAGAAAGGCGTTTTCTTCAAGGTAAGAAGTACAGCCTGTACTGGAAAGGTACGGCCTTGCAACAAATGGTACGAATCTGTAACAGCAGCAACAGATTTGTACGGCCCTTGTAATAAATGTCTAGATCTTGGAAAGTAGGCACCTAAAATAAAGAATCTCTCCTGGAGTAATCCCAAACCAATATACTGAAGATATTTCAAAAAAATGAAGCACTGTGATAACTTCTGGATGAAGATATCTCTCTGACAGGCAATAAATCAGTTGATATTTCACAGCCTCTAAACTGCAGACACTGAAGATGGCACGTTCTCCAATGCACGATGAAAACTGGAACCCTTGGCTTTGTTTTCAGAAGAAGCACTTGGCAAAAATTCGATTTCAAAACATAATGAGCTCTTTTCCCAATGAAACCCTTATATCCTTCAAGAAGTCGACTTTTCTCAAAAAGGCATCATTTAAATAAAATTCGAACTTTTCTTTTAATTTTTCAATAGTCTCGAACGCACTTTTAATTATAAAATATAATTGAAAAGTGGCCCCTTCTTTATGTTGGTCGCCCCCTTTAAAAATCACTTAAGTTATAATATTAAATAATATTATAACTTTATAATATAAACTTCAAAATAATTAATATTTAATTTGACAATTAAATATTAATATCTTCCTCAAAATAAGTCCGATTAACGAACCGTCTGATGCTGGAGAATAAGTGATTGAATTTGCACACGACCAGACCATACTGCTAAAAATAGCAGGGGTGCTCCGCTGAATGACTTTACTTACTAAAAATAGCAAGTCAAGCAAATGATGTCCGATCAACCCCAAACGAAAGCCAAACTGGTAGATTCTGACAACCGAAGCCAAGCCAAGCTCCAACAAGACCCTCTATCCATCCCATCAGCCTACGAGGGTCACATAATAGGCTAATCTTAAGCACTGAGAGATGTCAACTGGAAGGGGACATTACAGCTCTCAACACTTGGCTGCTCACATTTCTTTGATTTTCTTTTTTGCTTGCTATAATCCATCTGATACTCCATATAGGAGATGTAATGTCCCCTTCTAGCTAGACTTTAGTATTTTAGTGGGATTAGCTTATTAGGTAGGCTAATGGGATTGGATAGAGTGTCCTTGTGGCAAAAACATGGTCATTTGATGGTTTTATTCTTCTCCAGAGTTCAAAGAGGTTTGGGTTTGGCCTTTGCAGAGGATTCAGAGCTCAGTTTCTCATACTTACTATTTATAGTAAGTCATTTAGGTAGGGTTACTATTTATGGCAAGGCACCTAATTGGGGTATTTTGGCAGTGTCGATACCGGTATTGAGTTGGCTTGGAGAAATAAGGAGTTTTTCCTAAGTTATGATGTTTAATTATTATTAAAGGTCACTTTAATAATAATTAATATTTAAATGTTATAATATAATGTTATATTTGCACTATATGACTTGAGGGGGTTATCAGTCATTAAAAAGGGGCCATTTCAATTAATTATCTAGACGCCAATTATAAAGGTCATATTTTAATATCTTTAAAGTGAAAATAATAAATTATTTAAAATAATCCAAAAGATAAAAGAGGGAATCAAACTTTTGGAGAAATATATAAGGAAAAGCCAAGAAAGGGTCGACCATTCTATTGAGAATTTGACAAACTTCATTTCATGAACTCTTTGGAGTTTGGAGAATAGGGACGAGGGTTTCTGTATTTTCCGGAGCGTATTGGCATTGGAGAGTGTAGCTCCTTCAGTGTATCAACATTTTGAGGCTGTGAAACTATCAGTTGAAGTTTGCTTTACTGTTGGCTTCATTTAGGAGTCAAGTTTGAGTAGATTGGAGGAATCATTCAATGGTTTTCAGGCTTATCTTTCATTGTTGGAGGCGAATATCACAGGGGCTTCATTTTATGATCATTGCACTTATTTCAAGAGGCCATACTTTTTGACCTACAGCCAGCCGCATTGCACCTTCTTCTCAGCATGGCGTGATCTCTCTAGGGTAGAGCGCTTTGCTTTTTAGGCCCATTCTCTCTTCATGGTTGGAATCCATCATCATAGAGGCATTTTGGATTGTTTTGGAGCAGGAGAAGTCAATATTTGCTGCAGCTCGAGCTCAATATCAGACTATCTTCATTGCTGCCAGGCACTCAATATTCTGATTTAATAATCTATCTTCTTTCTTGGTATGCCCTCTTGTAATGGAATAATTATATCATATATTGAAAATAAAGATAGCCTTTGCAGCATATCTATTTATAGTTGTTTACCTTCTGTTAAGCATTTCCTTTCAGCACTATAGTTTTCATTTATGCATTATTATTTCGAAAAATACAAAAAAGAAAATATACAACAAAAACACAAAAAAATCACAAAACCAAGAAAAATAATCAAAAAAAAAATCGGCAGTCACCATCATCAATACAAAGTTTACAGAGTGGGAGAACTTAGGGTTCTTACAGTAGACGAAGGAACGATCATTTCTAATCTTTTGTGGAAGTGCAAGGTACCTTTTATAAGAAACCATTATATCATCTTTGGAACCCATGGTTCACACCTGCATCCAACAAATTGACCCTCCAGGCTGGAAGGATCCAAGCTTTGATACCACTGTAATAAACCTGACCCCTGAAGCCAAGATTATTATCGATTTTCCCAAGTTTAGACAATGTTATTTGTCAAAACTATTCATTGGTCTAATCTAAAATGATTATCCTCTAATGTATGTAGATTAAGATAAATGAATATTTGCAAAATCATACTTGAAACTCAATATACTTCCTGAAACAGAGACTGTTGCATATGTATTTAGAAATATGGCAGAATAGACAAAACATATGTTCTTTATACCTATATGATATTCCATATATTTAGAATTGCCTCAAGTTCAAAAATATAAATATAGTCTCAATGTAACATTCAGAAGTAGTTACCCAGAACATGAAGTAGCCTCTTCCTTCTAAGTCACGCCAAGGATGCTCAACATGTTGCAACACCACAAGGAACAAATTGATGCTTCCAGAGAGATGGATGAAAGGTGGAAGTACTTCTGCAGAAGCCGTGATCACTTGTGTTTCAAAGTTTCAAACCCATCACCTTCTTTTGTTCATGCAAGCATTGGCTCGATATGCATAAACCAATATCTTATTTTGACTTCAACATACCTGGTGGCAGAATCATTATATTGATCACCCTTAGAAATAATATTGTCGAGCAAAGGAACTCGATCTTATATCTGCCTCCTTATTCCAACAGAAGGTGTGATGGTGTTTAGATTTTTCTTCAGTGTTGATTGCCTTACTTTTTCTAAGATGAGACGACTCCAACAATTATCAGTTGCTCTTAAGCTTAGTCTTTGTCTTTATTGCATCAATCTTGGAATCAAGTCAACACTCTCACTACCTGTCTAGAGTAAATCCCGATTGAAATAAAGCTGCTGGAATATTCATCATGTCGACCTCTTAAAAATATCTCCTCCTTGAATACTATCTACGATTTCTTCTTTATTGGCTTTTGTCTTCACTTACTGATCTGGTGTTTTTGTCTTGACTATGCTTCTCTTTAGCGACTTCCAAAATATTGATTTCTAATATTTCTGCTATTTATTCCTTGACATATTTGTCTTTGCTCCAAGTTCATCCTATCTGGGCTTAACAAAGGCTCAACTCCTGAAGTAAAAAAAAAATTCCTTAAAGTAATACCTTTGGCAGCATTGTCTTATCTCTGTTTGTCATGTATTTGCCAGCTAGATCACTATTTGTCTTTTTCTGAATCAGTTAGGCCTATATAATTTTGTCCCTTATTGATAATAGATGCTAAAATAATTCGGCTTATTTCCAGCTTGGCATAGTTCTCATGAAATTGACAAAGGTGCATATATAAAGAATTCGACTTCAGTTTCAAATACTCGGCTTTTCTATTTAATTTTCTAGAATTTCCCAAATAAGAAAATCTAACCAAAAATTGGATATTGAATAACAATAAAACCCCAAACTATAATAGCCTTCAATTCTGGAAATTAATACAAAACCTGAATCATGTAGATTTAAATCAAAATGCCCAAATATTGATTGCACCTGAAAATTATCGAATAATCTGGAAATTTTGTCTTCACAGAAGAATCACAAAATTTCCTCACCAATCTCTTTTCACAACTGATAATCTTGAAGCTCCCAAATCTGAAACCAATAAGCCCAAATGTGAACCCTATAGTGAATCCACTCTTTGAAAGAGCTGGATTTTAGTCCAACCATTTTTCCAACCTGTTGAAGATTTTCATCCTCAGAGCTTTACCTGAACCTAAGATTCAAGCTTGCAAAATGCATAGGAAAAATCAATTCATCAATGGATGCTCAAATGCCCTATATGCCACTTCTTTTAAAGCTCTCAAGAAATCTTCTAGAAGAAACAAGCTTGTAACTAACCCAACTTGTAGAATAAGCTCTTTATTTAATAAAATGACTTTTTTAATATTTTATTATTTTCACTTTATTTTAATTAAAATAATTAATTAAAGTCATCCATTTGAAATAATATTAATTTGGACAACTTAAAATTAATTAAATCACTTTATTAAAATTTTGGGGACATTACAAGATATAGAGAGCAAATAAAATAGAGTTTAACTAATGAATCGTAGAATATAGATTTTGTTGTTTATATTCATATCGTTGATTACATTGCATTCCACATCTTTCAAAGCATTAGTTCACAATGCATAACTGATAGATGACAAAATTTCAATTAAAATATAGTTTGTACTTTGTAGTAAAAAGTTTCAAAAATCAAAAGTATCCTATGACTTTTGCTAGTTGCTACTATAAATAGAGCTAAATAGAGGGTTGTAGGCCCTGATGATGAAGCTCCTGGGGCTTTGTCTCTCCTAAGTCCTTCAATCACATGAGGATCCTAGTTGGCCTCCTCTAGGATCTCAAAATCCTCAAACTCAAGAGCTACTCCATCATTAGCAATCCACTCATTGTTTGGATCAATTTCATAAAGGGTCAATTGGCTCAACATCCTCAATGGTACCTAGTTTTTCCCATGGACAAGTTAGTCTTTGGATTACAAGTGCAAAAGCATTATGAATAGAATTACAAATTTACAACTATGATTGCAAGTATACTAAAAGTCTAACCTTGAGCTTACTTTAGCTTGAAGCAGAGGTTGTGGTGAACAAACACCAAGTCATTCATTCATTGTTGTGTTAGACGATTGTGTTTCTTTGAATGTATGTGTTCAAAAACACTCCAAGTATGCTCACAAGTAGATGAACTGCATGAATGGCTCAAAATGCGTTTTGCTAACCACCTAATATTTTTGGTTTCTTCACCAAAAAAAACCCACCGTAGTGCTAAAAAACACATTATATGGAGATGATGTCATGTACGAATATCTTTAATTTTTACACATTTTATGATTTTGTCCACAAAATTGAGAGATTATCAAAATTTTATAGACTCTACCTAGTTGCACGGTCTTCCTTCCTTCCACGACAACCTTAGATGAGAAAAAACCCACTGCTTGCTTGTACATGGATAACTCTTGGATAGCTCTAGTTAGCTGTTCTGTGGTAGCAAACATTTTTTCCATGCATATGAACAAACCCTGTGCAACCTCACCATCATCATCTCTAAATGAAGAGTTATGGTACATACTTGGATTAAGATAGTATCCTGCAGCATGGAGAAGAGAATGCATCTGTTGATCCCATCTTCTATCAATTATGTCCCATAGTGGCATATACCTATCCCTATCATTTTCCATCCTACTCCTCATCACCTCCTTGGCCCTATCCATGGCCTCATACAAATATCCCATGGGGGATTTATCCCCATCCACTAGTATCAAGACTTTCACTAGAGGCTTTGGAAATTGTACAACTTCTATTGCATCCCAAAAAAAAGTAGAATAAATGTACTCTGATATTGCTATGCCATCTGCTTGATTTGAGAAACCAGATGCCATCCACTCGCTTGAAACAAACATTTGTTTCAAATTCATTTTTTGTTCGCATAGAGTTTGTAGTGCAAGGAAGTGTGTTGCAAATCTTGTCACCCCTAGTCGAACTACCTCTTTGCCCTTTGTGAAAGTGCACATCATACACAAAACACTTGTGTGATTATAGATAAATTTGGTAATTGAGCGAGCCTTGTGCAATACCTCCTTAACCCACTCAAGTTTACCAATGTCCTCTAGGGTTAGATCAATGCAATGTGCTGCACATAGAGTAAAAAAGATGGAGGGTTATTTGTCTGTCAGGAGTCTCCCAACAACAACACAAGCAACAACATTATTTGTAATAAATTGAGCCACATTTTGTGGCTCTATTTCTTTGACCACTGAGTCATACATGTTGAACAATGTAGCTGCAGATTTGATTGTGTCTGATGCATCCACAAATTTCAAAAAAATTGTGTCGATATTACAAGACACAAGGAAGTTGATGAGTGTTTGATTCCTCCTATTTGTCCATCCATTTGATAGTATGTAATGTCCCTTACCCGATTTTCCCTAGAATTCGCTTGTAGATTAGGTTTAGGGGTTCTTCTTTTCAAAAGGAATGTGTTTCTCTAATGAAATAATCCTGGATTGAAATTTGTATTCACCAACTTAATAAAATTTCCACATACACATATAACTGTTAGCAATAATATCTAGATATCCAAAATATAAACATTATCATAGAAGCAATCATGAAGACATATGAGGAGTATCATAGGTGGATCCGCCCTGAACCCTTCATGCTAGGCACGGGAGGTTGTTCACCACAATCCTCCTTTCCCAACGGCTTAGTACCTGCGTTCTCCACTCATGGCAACACCTCGGAAGACACACACCTGTTGTGACCTTTTTCACACATCGCCCCATTGCAAATGGGGACCCCCTAATTTTTGCTTCGTTTCGAGCTTTTGGCTTTGTTTTTCGGTTGTTTTGTTGTTGTCTCTCTTTTCTATTGTCTATCTTTTCGGGATGGGCCCGCTGTTGAACCTTAACATGAAATTTTGGCTAAGTCTAAAAATTAGGGTTTCCATCTTTCGAGCCAATTTGAGGTCAAGTGAGGTGAATAAATTGAAAATAAAGACTAACGTTGTTGTCAGTGTGCTTCCAGCAAGCTCTCAGCTCAGTTTCATCGGATTCCGGGTACTTACTATTTTTAGTAAGTGCGCAATTACAGGACATTCCATCAGCATTTTTGAAGTTTTAACAGTCACACTGCATTCAGAACACATCAAGCTGCTCGTGTGCAAAATTTGAGCTAAAACAGGACAACTTGCTATTTTTAGCAGTCCAGCTTTCAGAGCAGATTTTAGGGCTTAGATGCAGAGTTTTTCAACGCATGTCTCGAGATTCCTTCTGGGTTTTCAGAGACCTTCGTGACAGTATAACATGCAAAATGAGATGACAACTTTCAGAATTCAGTCTTCCAGGGCTATTTTTAGGGTTTGCATGTTAGGGTTTTCTTTGCATGTCTGCATATTCCTTATGGGTTTTCCAAGAGCTTCGCGATGGTGTGACATGCAAAACAGGATAATCACTCATTTGGGAACTTACTATTTTTAGCAGGTGCATCCCGGCAGCCGCCTCCCAGCACTTCAGAATCACGAACTGATTGCAATGCAACAAAAACGAGAACAAACAGAGATCATTTGATACGCATGCAGAACAAATTAGGGTTTCCAGCTTCGGGGCCTGAAAAGAAGGGAAAAAAGTCAGAATTTTTCAAAACCGGTGTAAACCACCGCGAACAACATCCTTCAAGCTATCTGTTGGTAAAATTTGAAGTCAAGCGAGCACTTACTATTTATAGTAAGTCGTTTTGGAAACAAGCTAAAATAGCAAATCAGTTGCATGCGCCCGATGTCAACAGGCAGGTCGCGTGGTGAGGTATTCGAATTTCAAATCAAAGCGAGCGTGGAATATCGAAGCAAGCGTTACTATTTGTTGTACCCCAAAATTAAAATTTTTGTTACACCTAGACATTTTGAAGAAATGAGTAAAAGTCTTGTCAAAACAGTCAAAAAGGTCAAAATTTGGGTGTGCATGTCTTGCATGGAGGGTTAAAACACAAAATTTTCAATTTCTGACGATCTGGGTCTGCTAAGAGTAGCTTAATCTACAAAACCGGATCTCGGTTTTTCATCCCTAAATTTTAGAAAAGCGCTATTTTTAGAAATTTTCGAAATAGTAGCGTTTTACGGGTTTCTTTTTAAGCGGATCTTGGCAGAAATTTTTCTACAAAATAGAAAATTTCTAAAAATAGAAAGTTGGTCCGACAGGGTCCGAACTGATTTTGATTGGCTCAAAATGTGTCCGTATCAGGCTGGTACAGTCAAAATCTTAAAATAATCAGTTTTGCCCTACTGGGTCTATTCAGCTTTTTCAAAAGCATATCTGGAGTTCCGAGGTCATCAATGGAGGTCATCTGACTGCCAGGCGTCAATGTTAGCATTCAAACTTCCGGCAGAAGGTAAAATGATGAACATGCACGAGGATCGAGGAAGGAAAGTGAAAAGTCATGAAAATTTTCTAAGTCTGGTGAAGTTGAGCGCCCCTGTTGAAGAGAGGCGCCCACCTTTTTAGGGCACCAGATGAAGGAATTAGGGTTTGGATCTCCAATGGAAGTTGTTCAGTGTTCAGTCAACTTCGCGATGGATATCCCCGTCAGAGCATCCGACGATCCAGTCTCCAGCAAATTCAAGTCAAAGTAGAAGGTATAAAATGAAGATCTGAAACTTGAAGAAGATTGAATTAAAATTTTTTCTAAGTCTGGAGAAACTGGGCGTCCTAGTTGAAGAAAGGCGCCCAACTTTTCAAGGGTTCAAATAGATGAACTTGCAGTCGAAGTTACAATGGGATGTCTTTAGAATTCAACTGGCTTTCCGGTGAGCTATTTAGCATGACAAACGGAGCTCGCAGTCATCAGATTCAAAGGGCTGAACAGAGGGTCCGATGAGAGGTGAAAAGAGAAATTCAAAGCAAAAGTGAAAAAATAAAAAAAAATAAACTAAGTATTGGTAAACTGGGCGCCCCCAGTCAAGATAGGCGCCCAACCTTTTGAAGGGTAAAAATCCACTTTTTGACAAAAGTGTCTCCAGAGGACTCCTCTTCATTCTCCGTCAGCTTCGCAATGAGCACAAACATTCAGCAATCCGACGCCCGGAGCTCAAGATTTAACAAGATCATCTGTGGAAGAGAGGTTAATGAAGAACTTGGAAATTAGAAAAATGGCTAACACTGAAGAAGTTGGGCGCCCCTAGAAGGAAAAGCTTCCCGTGAATTCGGAGGTCGAAATCAAGTTTTTAGCAGGAGGTGTCTCCAGAACGTCCTTTTCAGAATCAGTTAGGCTCCGCAGTGAACCACTCAGCTCGCCTGTTGGGTCGATCAGTCAACGAGAAATCAGAGGCGAAGTGGCATGTCAAAATGGAGGAAAGTTTGACTAAGTCTGAAGAAGTTGAGCGCCCCTCTTGGAGAAAGGCGCCCAAATCTCCATGCCTTAGAAGATTTTTTGAAGATTTTCAAAATTTCAAAATTTTGCAAGAAGAGAAGGATGGCGTCTAATTCAAGAGGCTGAGATTTAGGGTTTTGAAATAAAAGCAAAAAAAAAAGCAAAACCTAAATCAGAACCTAAGTCTATTTAACACCTCTTTTCAATGTATTTTTCATTATTTTTGCAGGTAGCATCCAGAGGAGAAAGTTGGAGCAGCAAGTTTGAAGAATTTTTGTGATTCAAGAATCCATAGTTGCTGGTTTTACATCAGATTTTTCAGACCAGCAAGCATAAACCCTTGTTCTTTCAAGCTTTTTGTTCCAGAAGATCAAAATTTTCAAACAGAAGGCCAAGGCTTTCAATTTTTCAGTCATCTGGGTCATTTTGCCTCTATCTTCTGAAGAATTTTTCAAGAAACTTCATCAAGTTGCAGCAGTGCTTTTATTTTTGCATGTCAGGGAAAACCTCAGTGCTTTCAAATTTCAACCATCTGGGTCCTTTCCAATTAGTCTTCTGAAGAAAACCCATATCACAGCTTTTTTCAAGAAAATTTCAAAACCTAGGGTTGGCTGCTTTTTCGATCAAACGTCAGTGTTTTTCATATCTGATCAACTGGGTCCATTTCTAATTGTATTCTGAACAAAACCCAGGTGCCAGCTTTTTCGGTAAAAAATTGAAGAAATTAGGGTTTGCTGCTTTTTCAGTCAAAATTCAAGATTTTAAAAAACGGACGATCTGGGTTGTCTTGCAACGAAATTCTGAGCAAAACCCATATCTCAGAAAAATTTCCAAAAATTTATCCGTTTGAAAGCTAAAAAATCAGCGTTCTAAAAATAGAAAGTTGCTCAAGACTTGTTTGAACATAGGCGAGTTTACAGTCATTCTTCAAGGTTTTCAATATGGAGTACACTCCCCTCAAGTTTAAGACCAAATTAGCACTATGTTAAAACTTCATCATTTCAGCTAAAGAACGAGGGAAGGTGTGATATGAGAAAGAGGAAAGGTATCGGAAAAGAGTGTTGCAATAATCTTCTGATGGTAATCAAGCGAAGTGTCAAAAGCATAAAGTTGCAGAGCCGCCAAGTTATCAATAAGTTATCTTTTTGGGCAGCGATGTTTGCGAGAATAGAACTCATAAAACAGTTGAAGAAGTGAAAGATTCTCTAAGGGCGATGAGATCTTGGAGAATCAGAATATTGCCTTAGTTGGCATAGATGCACCGAACCGGGACACAATTTCCAATTTCCTAGCGGATGTGATCGAGCTTTAAAGAAGCTTTCTTCTAGAAGCTTTCTTTCCCACTTTCTTTCTATTCTTGGAATGATCCTTATCCATTCTTTGAGAAGAGAAAGAAGATAAGATGTAATAGTTGGCGTTTCCCGTTTTTTCTGCTTTCTAGGGTTTTAGATGTTATCTTCTTTCTAGATTTAGTAATAAAGCTTGCTTCTTGAGCAAGCCCTAGATTAATGAAAGCAAAGGAGATTTTAGGGTTCCCTACTCCTCGCTTGTCTATAAATAAGAGCCTTTGCTCATTTAGTTTCTTTACTTGAGTTATTGTGTTAGCAAATTGCGAGCCTGTATTGTAGCAAGTTGTTATTCAGTTTCAGTTCAATTGTGTTGTGATAAGCAAATTGTTGAGCCTCTTTAGCCAACAAGGAGTTAGTGTGATTGCTGTTTCTATTGTGTAAGAGCAAGATTGCAAGCCTCTTTAGCTGCAATTTCTTGTTCCAGGCATGTTAGAAGTGAGTTTGTTCCAGAAGTTTGAGTAATAAAATCATGAGCCTCCTTTGCCTTGGTCCAAAATCTCAGATTTCCGTTATTTGTGTTATGCTTTTATGATCTCGATTTCAGCTTACATTGAAGTGTGTAGATGTTTGTTGGAAAAGAGTTTATTAAAGTATTTTGTCAGAAAAATCTACCTTGTTCATTTCTAGTTTCTCTTGCTTTGCTTATTACTTGAGAAGTTAGAAACGTCTTTAGTTTAAGTTAGTCGTAGTTGAAGTTCTTAAATCAGAAAATTTCAGCTGCGGCGTTTGTGTTTATAAACCTTGTGCTCTAAGCTAATCAAAAGATAGGCAACTTAGTTTTAGTTTACTTTCTTGAATACCATCAGCAAGAGGGAGCTTCCCCTCCTAATTTGAAGAGCAGTTTATCTGTGCATAGCTGTCCGTTTTCAAATCCGCATACCAGAGGTGCGAATTTAAATGCCAACACTATTTATAGCAAATCACCTTCAGAAATGGGCTAAAAATAGCAGGCCAACTAAAAATAGCAGTGTCAACAGGGTAACAAGGTCGTGAGGATGCAGTGTTTGAAATTTCAAATCGTTCTGAGCTTCAGAGATGCAAGAATCAGGAGACTTACTATAAATAGTAAGGCACATAGAATCTGGCAAAGACGAAGAAAAAAATGGCTAAGTATTGGACTTCATCTTGCAGCTACCTGAAAATGCGCCCAAGTTGATGAAGAAGCATGGAGAAAATTCTAAGTAAGAAACTTCGTCCACCTCCTAGGCCAAAATGCGCCCATGCAACAAGGTAGTCAAAGAAAGTCAAAGATCTTTCGTCCTCCTGCCTAGCTCAAATGCGCCCAAGGGAAGCTGGTGAGAGTTGAAAAATATTCTAAGGCAAAAATTCGTCCTCCTCATCCCTCAAAATGCGCCCATCCTTCAACAAGCATCAAATGTGCCCATAAAGCAAGTGAGTCAAAGGAGTCAAAGGCGTTCATCCTTCAAGCATAGCAAAATGCGCCCATGCAAGAAGAGAGTCAAAGAGGTCAAAGTTTTTCATCCTGCAGGCATGGAAAAATGCGCCCACCTTGGGAGTTGATAGCAAAAAAATTCTAAGTGTTGAAATATCCTCCACCACCTCCCAAATGCACCCATCCTTCATGCATGGCAAAATGCGCCCAAAAAGTTAGAGAGTGAAAGGCGTTGGAAACTTCATCCTTCACATATGTGGAAATGCACTCAAATGGGGCCATGTGAGGACAAAAACAAAGAAGTTGAAGAGTCACATGTTAGGCGTGGCAAACATTAATCCTCCACACATGCTAATATGCGCCCAAGTTGAAGTGAGGTGGAGGGTGAATAAAGTATGTTGGGCGTTGAAAATGCCAAGGTGTTAGAAAATATTGCCAAGGGTGAATAAAATGCTAGGCGTGGTTTTATCCTTCATCAAGTATGCTATGCGCCTAAGTGGAGTGTAAAGGTGTTGGTGAAAATGTGCAAGGCATTGAAGACAAGGTGGTGAAATAAAGTGAGGTGCTAGGCGTGTTGAATATTCCCCTCCAAGTGTGATGTGCGCCTAGAGAGTATAGGTTGGTGAGTGATATGTTAGACGTTGAAAATGTTCTCCATGACAGGGAAAATGCGCCCAAAGTAATTCAAGTGTGAAGTAAAATACAAGGCGTTGGAAATTTAATGGTGAATATTGTTAGGCGTTGGAGGCTTATCCTTTACACTATGCAAATTGCGCCCAAGGTTCATAATGCCAAGAGATGGGAAATATGCCAGGCGTTGAAATTGAAAAATATATTCTTCATGACACACAAGATGCACTCCAGGCACTGGAAAGAAAATTGTGGTAAGTGAGTTGATAAAATTTTCCTTGCCACAGGCAGAGTGATTGGAGGATGAAATTAAAAAAAATTTCTAAGGCACAAAATGTTTTTCCTTGGGAAAAACGCCTAAGTCTGGTTAAGTGAAGAAATCTCCTAAGACATGAGCAAAATTGCCAAAGATGAAGTCAGATAGTGTCAACTTCATGAGGTTGATAAAAAATTTCTCAAGTTAGAGCAACAAAGTACTCACAGGGATGAGGAGCTTGAATAAATTTGCTGAAAATTATTTTTCTAAGGTAATGAACCCGTTCGTTGTGCACCCATGAGTTCGACGCGTTCTGAAGGAAATTTTCTTCTGGGCATTGAAAATTATCGACAAGGAATGGATTTTAAGGTCTTCCACAGCTTGCCAAGGATTCTGAGATAAAGATTTCAAATGGGCACCAGGTTGATGAATTTTCCTAAGGGAAATTTTAAAATTTTCTAAGGCAAATGTGAAGAAAATGTGTTTTCAAGGTAAAATCCTCCAGACAATGAATTTGAAAGTGATCGCCTAGATGATTTTTGATCGAGTTCCTGATGAAGGCTTTTCTTTCTCAAGCCTGAGTTGGATGAAATATCAGAGTGAAGTGCGCCGAGCAGAATGCAAGATAGGTTGAAATTTGGCTAAGGCATGAAGAATCATGAAGAAGGCAGAAGTTGGCTAGTGAAGGCGATGAACGCTGGGAAGTTAGAACGTGAAAATCCTAGTAAGTTAGATTTATATTATGAAGTGTTCTAATGCTCTTCTCCTTGCTTGTTTTGCAGGAGGAACATCGAGACCAAGTGTTGATGATTTAAGTGGTCCAAGATGACATTTCAACCTCGAAGGAAGAAAAGTTACAAGAAAAGGGCTAAGTGTTGAGACTTAGTGACAGAGAAGAAATGTTTTCAAAACTCAAGATGGAGAAAAGAATCATCATCAAGCAGAAGAATGAAGTTTCCACCTTGAAGTTAGATCGAGAACGTGCCTGTAGTTGAGTCTATTTGATCAAGTCTGCAGTCAAGAAAAAGAACAGTATGAACGCGTCTACAAACGGGAATCTTCTAGAAGATGGTGGCCATTAATGGCTCATTTATTACCCCACTCCTCTTGGTGGCGGTTTTGAAATATTCCGAGCCAATTTTTTTTTTTATTTTCACAATTTATCAGATTACAACATTACAACAGTGTACCCGTTAAGGTTAGATGGATAAACCTAAACGTGCAAGAAAGCAACCCTAACCAGAATGGCGCCGATGATGGCGAGCATTGGTCAGGGGATCTAAAATAAACTGCTTATGCTGGAAGAGGAACTCGACGCCAAGTATGTGCTACCCAATCCAAAGCGGAGTGAGGGGCGACCATATGACGGAGTGAAAACAAAACGATGCTTGAAAGAAAGATGCTGAGAATTGAAACTACTCAACACCCAGAATGTGCTTGCTAACACGGGATGGGATAGTAGCGACCATAGGGCGGAGATCTCACTATTACAATAACTTGAATGGAAATAAGAACACAATCTGATTTAAGCAATAATGAATTAACTGCCAGTACTACTGTCAGTTTTACAAATAAGAGCCTTTGCCTGCCAATGTCTTCTGAATTTAAAGGATCAGCATTACATCATTTGGAATCCAATGTTAAGTTGCATAGTAATACCAAACCCAAATGCCTACAAATGTCAAGATACAGATTTCTGCTTTCTTTTACAATCTGCTCATTAAATGTTTAGAACAGCAGTCTAAGGAATGGCTAACATGCTCATAACTTCCACGAATCACCTCCGATTAACTTGAAATCAAATGCAATAGCTCTTAACTAAGCACACGACTAGTATGAGACACTGAAATCAGATCTAAAGCCCATAGATTAATTATGCACAAATCCCAATGTTCCTAGATGGTACGGCCCAGCTGAGAAACTCGACTTGGCATTAAAAATTCAGTTTACAACATTAAAATCTGCAATATGGAACATAAGGGCGCCTATGGCTAACACATGCAACAAGCTAATACCCACAATGATATTTTTGGTATTTTCAGATTTACGAAGCAAACATGCAATCTGCTGTCTTAAAACAATGCAATAAGCTGAAACTAACAAATGATAACTTCGGATCTAACTATGCAAAACCGAACACAAATGAGATAGCTAAGATGCACTCACAAGTAGACTAATAATCATCACTAGTCGTTGTCTTTCAAACGAGAAGAGATGCCCAAACTAGGAGGTCTTCATCCCTCGAAGCAATCCAGAATCAATCCGGCAGCATAACGATGTATTTTCCAAGATAACCCCAATGATGCACCAAGACTCCTCTTTATAACCTTCAATTGACTTTGCAAAACCCTAAAATCAGCTTTTAGGTCAAACTTCACCCTCCTCAAGATTGGGCGTACTTTCTCCTCAAGGCTTAATAAATGATATTTTAATTAAAACATCATACTTTGATTAAGGCGCCCATCATACCCTGCTTTGACTTAGGGAAATATTAAATCATTTCATAATGAAGGCGCCCCCCTCAAGGAACCACCTTTTAAACACAACATTAAGTCATTAAGTCTAAGCCCATGGTCAACGTTTAATTATAATAATTAAAACGTGACTTTTTAATTTAAATGACTTAACTTATTTCTCCGACAGTGCCCTGAAGCCAAAACTGAAGAAGTCAACTGATCATTCTGAAGCCGGGAGTCAACCATCCTGAGCACATCTGGAAACTGCCAAAAATAGAATTTACTAAAAATAGTAAATTCCAAAAAGTACTCTGAATGCTGAGACGAACACACCATTGCGAAGCCCTCTGAAAACCCAGAAGGAATCCGCCATTAAAACTATCATCTCCGAGCAATGATCTCCTCAAAATTAGGAAACCCTAATTTTAACTTCCGACTAGCCTCCGGGTTCCCAAATAAAGGCTAACGGTCACTGAAAATGTCAGGCTTGAAATGGGGACATTACAGGTTTTTAGGGTGAATCTTGTTTAGGGCTGAGGTGGCACAATCTGGGCCATCCAGCCAATTGTAATCTGAGCCGTCCGTTGGACTTGGCCAGCTATAAAAGGGGGAGTCCCCCTCATTTGTATCTCATTAGAAGTAGAAGTTAGACATTAGAGATTAGAATAGAGGGACAGCTAGGTGATAGCTTAGAGTAACTTAGTATAGATTGATAGTGTAGTTTGAAGAAGAGGGAAAGTTTTCCCTTTGAAAACTTTGTAAGAAATTGTTGTGAACACTCTCTCAATAAAAGAGTTTTTCATTGATGGTGAATTCGTCTTTGTTGTGAGTAGCTAGCAAGGTTTCTTCGTCCTTCCGATTCAAATGGTAGCGTAAAATAGTTCTAAGTAGTATAATTTTCATTCCATGCAAGTAGATGTTAGCTGTGGAATGTGGTGTTTGATCTAAGCAACTTCATCTATCCATACCGCTAGTGTATTTGCTGATGGTGAATGCGCCTTGTGTGGTCAACTGGAATATCATGTACTTAAATTCGATCATGATTTGTATGTCTATATGCGTTGTTGTGATGGTATTTTCATGCTAAGTTGTGATCTGAACACCTTGAACTACTCCTCTAAAGATTGCACCGACTCTGTGGAAGCTGTCCGATGCGAGGCAAAGCGAAGTTTGGTTGAAGTTTGCTGAAGTTGAGCTCCATGTCCCACGCCTTAGAATAGATTTAGACTCTCTAAACCTTGCACCACTTTAAAATCAGTACTTTCTGGTTAGAATAGGAAACCTGTGCTTCATTGATAAATCTTTCGAATTGTGGAAACCCCCTTCCTCTGCTGTTGAACAATTCCGTAGGTCCCCTTGAAATACTAGCAAATCACATCGAGCCAATTGAGCCTATTCGCACTAAAAGAACCTTGGAGTTGAACGCACGAACTCTCTCGCAATCTTAGCGTGCTGGATACTTTGATCAAGAGAGGATAGGGTTGTAATGTCCCCTTCTCGAGCATGATCTTTCCAGTGACCGTTGGCCTTTTTTTTGGAAACCCGAAGGCTAGTTGGAAGGTAAAATTAGGGTTTCCTATTTTTAAGGATGTCTTTGCTCAGAGTTGGTGGATTCATTGGCGGATTCTTTCTGGGTTTTCAGAGAGCTTCGCAGTGGTATGTTCGTCTCGGCTTTCTAAGCATTTCCAGGAATTTACTATTTTTAGTAAATTCTATTTTTGGCAGTAAACAGGTTGGTCTCAGGCAGTTGACTTTCCTCTTTAGTTGACTCTAGTGGCATATTCAGTTTTGGGCTTCAGAATGCAATTTCGGGGGAAGAGCTTATTTCACTTAAAAATAACATTATATTTTAAATGTTATTTTATCACCTTGGCCTAGTCAAATAACTTAATGTTATTTTAAAAGAGGGACTTGAAGGGTGGCGCCATCATTGAGGATATATTAATTTTATATTGAATTTTCCAAAGTCAAAGCAAGTTTAATGAGGGCGCATTTATCAAGGTGAATTTAATTAAAATATCAATATTAAGCTTGAAAGGAAAAGGACGCCATTTTGGAGAGAGGATTAGGGTTTGGCATTAAAGTGGATTTTTAGGGTTTCGAGAAGTCAACAGGAAGTTATAAAAAGGAGGCCTTGAGCATCATTTCACATCTTTTGTCTATGCTAATGTTATGCTGCCGAAACGGTTGCAGGATTGCTTCGAGGAATGAATGCCTCCTAGTTTGGGCTTGACTTCGTGCTTGAGAGACAGCACCTAGTGGAGAGGTTTGCTTATTTGAGTGTTTTGTAGTAAGTTTTGCATTGTAGCTTGAGTTAGTACTTGTAGATTAAATCTGCTCTTACTTTCATTTTCTGGAGTTGCTGTTTTGTACGGCTGAAGGGTGTGTTTTAATCATAGATCAAAAAATACCAAAAATAGTGTTCTGGGTAATGGCCCATTCCCTTTGTTTGGCCTAGGCGCCTTAGTTTCCAAGTTTGCAGAATTTTTAAGGAAAGCATTAATTTTTTAGAGCAGATCGCCCCTTTCACAAAGCTGTACCATTCAGCTTGTGCATTGGATTCCGTGCAAATAATTAAAGGCTTTTAGATCTGTGTTTTGTGTCCTATCTTAGGTGTCATCTCTATTAGAGCATATTGCATTTTGTTTTAAATGATTTGGACAAGTTAAGAGTGAGATATGAGCATATGAGTGAATTCTATAGACTGCTGTTTTTACTTCAAGAGTGCAGATTTGTCTAAGAACAGAATTTGTATTTGAACATTGAAAGGTCTATTGTGTTGGGCCCTTCTATCCATTCTAAGAAGCAATCTTTTGATGTAATGTTAAGCTCTCAAATTTCTATGATATCAACAGGCGGATGAATATCATTTGTAAAACTGACAGTAGTACTGGCAGTTATTCTCATTCCTGTTCCAATCTGGTTGTAATGCTCAATTTCATTCAGAGTTAGTGTAATAGTTAAATCTCTGCCCTATGGTAGCTACTCTCCCAGTTCGGGTTAGAAAGCACATTCTGGGTGTTGAGTATTTCCAGCTTTCAGCATCTCTTTCAAGCATTGAATTCTGTAATCACTCCGTCATATGGTCGCCCCTCACTCTGCATTGGATTGGGTAGCACATACTTGACGTTGAGTTCCCTTTCAGCATTTAGCTTAGAAGATCCTCTGACCATATGCTCGCCATCATCGGCGCCATTCTTGGTTAGAGTTGCTTTTTGCATAAGCAGTTTGATTTAGATCCTCTGACCAATGCTCGCCATCATCGGCGCCATTCTGGTTAGAGTTGTTTCAGTACGTTTGGGTTTATCTTCTAACCTTAACGGGTACTTGATTGTAATGTTGTAATCGGATAATTGAAAAATCGAAAAAAATTGGCTCGGAATATTTCAGTGGTATCAGAGCCAAGATCCTGCCATCCTGTGCCCAACAAAGTTCATTTGACAGATGAGTGACAGAGATACCAGACACTACGTGCAGAAAGAGATGACTACAGAGAAGTCACTACTTGAGTTAATGCATGAACTGTGTACGCTAATGAAGGATCCTGACATAAAATGGGGAGTCAAAAAGATTTATGCTAAGTCTGAAAGTCGGGATAGAAAGGTGCACATGCCACATCAGAATGATCGTGAGCTTGATGAAGATACTGTGGCAAGTGAAGAGTTAAGAGTAGAACCCCATAATACTTCCCTTGACTTGCATGTAATAGTAAGTGATGAAAATCAGCTTGGTGCAAGGAACAGAACGACGGTCTTGAATCCTAATAAGGATTCAACCTATGAAGGTCTTGAAGTTAAGAGCTTTACTGAAGATTTTAGTAGTACTGTTGTATGTGAAGAGTTTGCTGATGAAGAGCAAGTAGAAGGAAATACTTATGGTCCCGTTGAATCAGCCTGTGAGCATTGCCAAAGTGATAAAGTTGGTAATGATTCCAACATGACTGCACCTCCTCTTGTTGAAGATTTAGTGATGGATAGTTTTCCTCTTGTTGCTGTTCAAACTCCTCAAGAGTTTTCACAAGATGAATTTATTACAAGTGATCAAGAAGACCTTTATGGCATGCATATGATTGTTCATGATGAGATCGGAAACATACCTATAGATGATAGGTTCATTGAAGAAAAGGATGATAAAAAATTCCAAACAGCTAGCTCTGAAGATTCCTTACTTCATTTCAGTGACAGTGTTAAGGGTGGTTTTGGGTTTGAACTTCAAACCCAACAATTGGAGGGAGGTATTTATGAAGATATCAGCTTTAGTAATTTGGGAGTTGACCTATTCCAAGAATCAACAATCCAAATGTTGCGCAAAGAACACTTTTCTTGTGATCAAAACAATCAACCTCTCACCATTTGGGATCCAGGTGTGAGGGCACTTAGGGATGACAAGCCGGTATGGGATGAATTTCCCTTTGATCCGGATGGAGAAATGGAACTTGATAAGGGTTCTCTAACAGCAGACAATGGTGTTAATTTGCTTAAGTTTGGGGCTGCTTTCAAGTTTGGTCAAAGTAACATGGAAGAGGAAACAGAGTTTGAGGGCCATATGGCTCTTGAAGATGAAAGGTTTGGAGGAATTACCAAACACAAATCTGATTTATCAAGGCATGAAGCTGATTCCAATCAACGAGTTGAAGGCTTAGTGGAGTGTGATGCTTTCCAAGACATTGAGCATTCTCCACTAGTTGGTGGTGAAATACAAGAATGTTGGAGCAACAATGAGGGCAGCAAAAGCGTGAAACGAAGTTCTGATTTTCAGTTGCAGCCTATTAACAATTCACAATCTTCGTATTCTTATGAGTGTGAAGGCCAACCTGAGGTGTCCGTTGAAGATGAAGTGCAAGTCCTATCTAGATTTGATCACACACATAGTCTGATTGAAGGGCTTATTTGGGAGGCTCAGCTTGAAGAGAGACCAAGAGGAGTGAAAGATGAAGTTGCTCTTCCCAATTTGCAACTTATCAGAGACTTTGTGGAAACATTGAAATCTGATTACATACACTTGATTGAAGATCGGGATCATGCCATTGAACGTGCAAAGAAGACTTTCAGTGCTTTCCAAGGAAAAGAGAGAAAGGTTGATTAGCTTACTGATGAGCTTGAATCAACAAAGGCTATGTTAGAAGAAACTCAAGTAGCATTAATGGAGGTAGAAGATCAGCTTGTTGGTTTCAAACCTTCTAGGGAACAAGAGAATGCACAAAGAGCTGAAGAAATCAAACAAGTAATTAAGGAGCTTGATAGTCTTCAAGGGGAGTTTGATCTTGAAAGTGTCTCAAAAAAATCAAAAGTTGCATGTGCTAATTTGGAGCAGCAAGATGAAAAGGATGACTTTCAAGTTTATGACAATCCTTTCTTTGAAGTGGGTGTTGAGGAAACTTATGATAATCCTCTTTTTGTGATGGAAGATGAAACATCAATTGATAATAGCATGAAATGGGATCCTGATGAAGTTTCTCGACACAATATGGAATGTGATTTTCAGCTTATTGAAGATTTGCAAGCCAAACATGAGGGAGATTCGCTCCTTGAAATTGGTAATCTTCCAAGAAGATTGTTTGATCAAGAATGCTTAAGAGGAATTGAGGATGCAGTCTTCACTTTGGAAAATGGACCAAAATATGGTGATTGCACTCTTGTCAATCCATTCCTTGGGTTGAGTGATGCTAGTTTGTTCTGGGAGTTGAATTTGAAGTCATCTTATGTTTCATGCTTCAGTGTTCCTGGAGTTTTCATGGATAAGTTTCAAAGGTTCATCAGAGGGAATGCCAATTTTACAAGTATGCACTTGATTTTGACTAGCACTCAGAGATGTGCTATGTTTTCTTGCCGGAGTGTTGGAGATTATTTTCAGTTGGGTATCCAAGCTTGGGATTCTAAACATGGGTTGATGGAGCATACAGTTTGTGGAAAGAAGAATTTATGGAGGAACAAGAATCAAATTTTCAGACTTTTTGGTGTTGTTCTCTTCTTTAGCAGCTTTTTGATGGTTCCATTTGTTCATCAACAAATGGATTGGAGAGAGATTTTGAGTATGGGTTGGAGAAATGAACGATTGGTTTCTCTTGAGAGTGTTTCTCGGCTAAGACCAGGACAGATTTTGAGACTTTTGCTGGTTTGAGGCAGACCAGCCACCTTACATGTTGCGTTTCTTGCATTCAGGAGAGTTGGTTCATCACTCCTGATCAAAGAAGTGGTAGTTTTCTCATGGAGATGAATCTAGCGTGTTTTCCAACCACCTTGGAGGTGTCACCTTGCAGCTCAATGGTCATCTCACATGCTCACGCTTGGGATTTTGAGTGGTGTTGTTGTTTTTCTTTGGGTAGGACTCGAGAATCAGATTGCACTACGCTGATCCCAGCCTTGATCAGCAGCAATTATTTGGCCCTTCACACCTTTCCTACTCTCCAAATTCATCTTATGATGGTTGGTGATGTAAACTTTGACAATTTACTCTCAGTTTTGATTCAGGACAGTAGTCTCTCACATGCTTTGGTTCACCATTCTGAGACTCATGGGGCTGGAACTATGATTGTTTTCTGTAGTCTTCATGGTTGTGTCACTATAATTCAGATGAGGTATAGTAGCTTCATGCGGAGACATGAGTATGAGTCCGTTGTGCTCTTGCAAAGGATTGCTTTCCTTCTTGCAAGAAGTTTTGTAGAGGTCACACTGGCAGTCATGGTTCCGTTTGTTACCATGTGGAGGCATGCGGAGGAGTTCGATTTTGATTTGAGTAGACTATCTCTCCTATGGCTTAGAATTGTGATTGACAGTAGTATGGTTGATAGTTGATACTGTTAATTCGGGGCATTGTGGACATGAGATGTTGCATGATTTTGATTCCCCTCCTTTAAGATCTTTCGGTTTGGGTATCATGGAGGGTAACACTTTGGGGTTACAAGGAGGGTTAGTGCAGCATAGGCATGATGATTTCACGGATGTGATCAGAGTGGAGCAGCATCGGCATGGTGGGTCCTTCCTGCGTTTGGTTTGGGAACCAGGGATCATACTTGTTGCGTATGGATTAGTTTTAAAATTTCTGGAGTTGTGGTGGTATTGCTTGAGGACAAGCAATTTTGGGAAGGGCGGATTGTAATGTCCCCTTCTCGAGCATGATCTTTCCAGTGACCGTTGGCCTTTTTTTTGGAAACCCGAAGGCTAGTTGGAAGGTAAAATTAGGGTTTCCTATTTTTAAGGATGTCTTTGCTCAGAGTTGGTGGATTCATTGGCGGATTCTTTCTGGGTTTTCAGAGAGCTTTGCAGTGGTATGTTCGTCTCGGCTTTCTGAGCATTTCCAGGAATTTACTATTTTTAGTAAATTCTATTTTTGGCAGTAAACAGGTTGGTCTCAGGCAGTTGACTTTCCTCTTTAGTTGACTCTAGTGGCGTATTCAGTTTCGGGCTTCAGAATGCAGTTTTGGGGGAAGAGCTTATTTCACTTAAAAATAACATTATATTTTAAATGTTATTTTATCACCTTGGCCTAGTCAAATAACTTAATGTTATTTTAAAAGAGGGACTTGAAGGGTGGTGCCATCATTGAGGATATATTAATTTTATATTGAATTTTCCAAAGTCAAAGCAAGTTTAATGAGGGCGCATTTATCAAGGTGAATTTAATTAAAATATCAATATTAAGCTTGAAAGGAAAAGGACGCCATTTTGGAGAGAGGATTAGGGTTTGGCATTAAAGTGGATTTTTAGGGTTTCGAGAAGTCAATAGGAAGTTATAAAAAGGAGGCCTTGAGCATCATTTCACATCTTTTGTCTATGCTAATGTTATGCTGCCGAAATGGTTGCGGATTGCTTCGAGGAATGAATGCCTCCTAGTTTGGGCTTGACTTCGTGCTTGAGAGACAGCACCTAGTGGAGAGGTTTGCTTATTTGAGTGTTTTGTAGTAAGTTTTGCATTGTAGCTTGAGTTAGTACTTGTAGATTAAATCTGCTCTTACTTTCATTTTCTGGAGTTGCTGTTTTGTATGGCTGAAGGGTGTGTTTTAATCATAGATCAAAAAATACCAAAAACAGTGTTCTGGGTAATGGCCCATTCCCTTTGTTTGGCCTAGGCGCCTTAGTTTCCAAGTTTGCAGAATTTTTAAGGAAAGCATTAATTTTTTAGAGCAGATCGCCCCTTTCACAAAGCTGTACCATTCAGCTTGTGCATTGGATTCCGTGCAAATAATTAAAGGCTTTTAGATCTGTGTTTTGTGTCCTATCTTAGGTGTCATCTCTATTAGAGCATATTGCATTTTGTTTTAAATGATTTGGACAAGTTAAGAGTGATATATGAGCATATGAGTGAATTCTATAGACTGCTGTTTTTACTTCAAGAGTGCAGATTTGTCTAAAAACAGAATTTGTATTTGAACATTGAAAGGTCTATTGTGTTGGGCCCTTCTATCCATTCTAAGAAGCAATCTTTTGATGTAATGTTAAGCTCTCAAATTTCTATGATATCAACAGGCGGATGAACATCATTTGTAAAACTGACAGTAGTACTGGCAGTTATTCTCATTCCTGTTCCAATCTGGTTGTAATGCTCAATTTCATTCAGAGTTAGTGTAATAGTTAAATCTCCGCCCTATGGTAGCTACTCTCCCAGTTCGGGTTAGAAAGCACATTCTGGGTGTTGAGTATTTCCAGCTTTCAGCATCTCTTTCAAGCATTGAATTCTGTAATCACTCCGTCATATGGTCGCCCCTCACTCCGCATTGGATTGGGTAGCACATACTTGACGTTGAGTTCCCTTTCAGCATTTAGCTTAGAAGATCCTCTGACCATATGCTTGCCATCATCGGCGCCATTCTTGGTTAGAGTTGCTTTTTGCATAAGCAGTTTGATTTAGATCCTCTGACCAATGCTCGCCATCATCGGCGCCATTCTGGTTAGAGTTGTTTCAACGTTTGGGTTTATCTTCTAACCTTAACGGGTACTTGATTGTAATGTTGTAATTGGATAATTGAAAAAACAAAAAAAAATTGGCTCGGAATATTTCAGTAGCCGTTGGCGACTTTATTCTGCGTTGGTGCGGTCACGAAAAACACATCAACAATACCATTTATGGAATGCATCCACAACTCAAATATATTAAACTTTTTTAGGGACTGATACATTTTTAGGTCGAATGCACTTTTTTAGGGTTTTTTTAATGTTTTTATTTTCATTTTTGGCACCCAACACCCGTGGGAGCATTTTGGAGTGCCTGAGAGCACCCAAATAGCCTCAGGTTCCCTGTGGGTCTACTCCTAGTGAACCCATAGGGAACCTAGGGCTGCGTGGGCGCTCCCTAGGCCGCTCCTGTAGCAGGCATGGGAGCCTAAACCAAAGAACCTACTAACATAGAAATTGAATACAACTCTAATTTTCTTAGTAGTTTGTTGCTCAACAACATCTGCAATGTGAAGCTCATCATCAATTGGATTGACAACATTTGCATCATGAATAGCAAAGCTCAACAAAATTTCATACCAATGCTCAATAATATCTCTAATGCAAATCTCATTATCAATTGATCAATAATATTCACATTACGAGTAGACAAGCTATCATCTAAAATAGTTGGATTGGACTCTAATTTAAGATTTTGACAAATGGTGAGCCTCAATTTGCCATTTGGACCAATCTATCCATCTCAAATTTTTATGCCTCATTGATTTGTAGGTGGATCTCTAACATGCATTATTTTGTAGAATGTGTGTGGGCCCCATGATAGACAAGAATGAAGATCAAAACAATCACGAGAGGTATGTCCAAACCTTCACAATGACAACATTTTGGAATTGAAAGGTTTTAGTGCAAGTTGATGACAACTTGTTGATTTCACATGGCTGTCCAATTGGTGAAGACTCAAGTTGACTATTGTTTTGACTACCTTTGGACATAAATTTGATAGGTTTTGAATATTCTGGTACATGAAAATTCACCACACCTATATATCCTATACCAATATAATGTTTGTTGGGTTTTATTGTCTCTTAGACACACACAATAGGTGGATATTCAACAAAGGGAGGACTAATAGGTATTCTATCCTTGATGGGATTCAACAACACACTTTTTGATTTAGACATATGAGGGGGCTCAACATTTTTTTCAGACTTTTTTTCTTTTCCTACCTTTTGAGTTGTACTTCTTGAAGAATCGGCATCTTTCTTCTCTACAACATTGTTTTGTGACATAGAAGGGGGCTTAAGATTTTTCTTCAAGGACTTTTTGTCTTTACCAGCCTTTTGAGTTGAACAACTTGAAGAAGGAACATCATTGTGACAACATCTTTTATCTCTACTAAGGCATTGGATGTTTGATCTTGTAGTTGATCTTTTAACCTATTAATTTATTGCCACAACATCTTGTCCTGGTTGCAAAACTGCATAAACAAAAGCTAGTATTCATGCCAACACTCTAAGCTTATCTCTATTTCTTGTTTGTTGTTGACATTAATTTATAAAGAAAACATGCCATTGGTGTTTAATGTGGACACAATTACAAAGATTATACATGTCTAAGTTGTGTTCCATTGATAATTCTTAGAGACAATACAATTCACAATACCCAATGAAATTTGTTATCAAATGGAGATGGATTGGTTACTTATCACTCCAAAAGTTTGCCTTTTCTATATACCATCAAACCAATATACTAAACCTCTTTACATGATCACCCTTTTGATATAATTTTTGGTACATGGAAGAAGCCTGTCCTTTCGATAAACCTATTAGTACATGAAAGGGATGATCAAGCACATGAGAGTAGAGAGGTATGTATCACTTAGGTAGCACATGAAAAGGATCCACCCTATCGATGACACCTTCTTAGAAAGAAATCAATATTTTTCAGTCAAGATTTACATCTTACAATAATGAAAAATGTGTAACGAAGGTGAAAATGAAAATAATAGTGTTTTTATTTTTCCCTAGTGATTTATATGGATGAAGCCATATACACCATTGTTGCAGCTATATTAGGTGTTGGGTACAATAGTTCAATCATGATGACTTGACTTGTAAATGTGAACTAGAGGTACTCAAATACCAAACACTAATTGTTTTGGTTTTTAAATTTTGACTTATTGTTTGAAATGTCTAACAATTCATAAAACATTCACCCCTCCCAATGAATACAATGATGCTAAACATGACCTGAAATAAAATTTTCCTCACTAATTAAAAATTTCCCTTTTAGTTAGTTAGAAGAAATGCCCACTATTGGTTTTGAAAAGAAACACCTCCCAAGCTAATTGCCTTCCAAAGTAATGATTCATCATTTTTAATTTTAAAAACATCTAAATTTAACCCCAAATTATATCGGAAACCTAAAATATAATGTACTCCATCAAAAAAAGTAAACACTGAACTCCCTATTAAAAATTCTCTAAAATCTTGGAATCAAATGCATACTATGGTAGCAGGATCATTTTGTAATCCACAAACAGGGAATAACAATGGGTGCCAGTGGATAGGAATGGTGCAAGAGATTTTAGATCTTTGTCTTCATTTGAGCTGTTGAAGAGGTGTTGGGTGGAGCAGTCACCTTTGTAGAATACAATCCATTGTTGGTCACTTTAACAAAACAATCTATTTGCCTCCTCCAATATGGATCTCCAGATGGAGAAAGATGACTTTTGGTCATATGTTTTCCACCTTTGTGCGGATCAAACATAAGCAGTTTTTCAAGACAATTTAGAATGTCTATTATGGAGGGACCTTTTTTGTGCCAACATTGATAGCCATAGAAGATATATTTGCAAGAATTATAGGGAGTGGCTATGAAAATTTGGGTCATTCCTTCACATCAAGTAATCCACGTTATTCTTTCATCTATTTTGATTTTGGCTACCCCTTTTCACTCTCCAACTTTGTCATCTGTCTTGCATGGCAGAGCCTTGGCTTTGTTGCTTTGAGTCGTGCCTTTGCACTTTATAACCTTGCTCAAGATAAATATAGAAACTCAGTCCTTGAATTGTCTCAAGTTTCAACAAACTACAAAGACATCAATTCATTCAAGCCTTATGCCAATAGATTAACCCTCTCCTCTCACTAAATTTGTTTCTTCAAAGTTCTTTTTGAAGAACACCTGACATCATACAACAGCTCTTAGGAATACGAAGACACATGGCTGTTGCAAAATGCAAATGGAGACAATAACAGTGAACAAAAGATAGGGTTTTCAATGACTAGGAAATTCATAATTTAAAAATTGAAACCCTAGATGATTAGAGGAATATTTTATCGTGAGAATGGAGGATGAAAAACTTGCTTTGATACCGATGTTAGGTTTAGGAATGAAATGAATAAAATATTTGACAAATGGAATGCACAGAATTAGACAACTGAAAAATATGCGATGAAAGCTTATTCCATTCAATGAAAATGTACATATTTAATAATATGAAAATGACTGTTCAGTTCATCTTCTAGATGACTGTTCAGCTTCTAGTGCAGCTAGGAAATATAAAGATATATTATATATTATCCTACTCTCCTAAGATTATGTAAATTATTGTTACAATACATTTAGGTGGCAAAGTAGAGTTCCTTACAAGCTCTGAGGTTTTGATTTAATGAACAAAGACATAGATTAGCTACACCTAACTCACTTAACATATTGATAGAAGGCATTTTGAAACACAAACTCTCAGGTAACAGGCAGCAGAAGGGTTTGAGGGAAACACGGATGGACTCTTTTACTTAATGGATAAGTCAACCTGTTTGAAGATTAATCATCTTCCATCTCGAGTATACCAAATATCCTGGAGTTTTCTATGAAGCATGTATCAGTCACTGAGCTTTTGGTTTTTTTCCAGCTTTTAGTCTGTAACAGGGCAATGGACTCACCACAAACTTTTCAAATTGTAAGCACTACATATATCAGGTGCACTGTATTGCTTCCTGAACTGGAATTACTAGTAGTTTGCCTGTATGACTCAATATTTTGTTTTCTTTGCATCTCTCTCTCTCTCTCTCTGTCTCTCTCTGTCTCTTACACAAACACACACACACACACGTTAGCATCTATTTACTGGCTGTGTTTACCTACATTTTACTCATTTAACATGATTCTATCCTTCTCAGATTTAAAAAAATGTTAATTTATATGACTGTTGCTGGCCCTCAACTGTATTGATTGATCAACACTTTTGAACCTTAAATATCCACCAGGGAAACAGAATAATGATGCTTACTCAGACCTCGAATTGGGAATCCTTGCTGACAGTTTCAAACAAAAAGTGTTTCTCTGTTAAAAGGCATCCACAAAAGAAACAGAATAGTAGCAGTAGTTGTTCACAAAAAAAGTATGTAATCCTTTATTGCAGCTACTGTCTAAACGTTGGAGAGACATTCAAGGAGTAACAAGAACATATGCTCCATTAGTAGACATTGTAAGTGGGCATCTTGTAAGATGCAACTATTCTAATCATAGAGTAATGACTATAAAGGAGCAATTCCGTGCATAAATAGATTAAGTTTTACACTATATGAAGAACTAACACAATCAAATAGGAGAATATGTATTAGAAACAGGAATACACGCATCATTCCATAACTGATCAATTTCTACAAAGATATTCCAGACAATTGTGTGGAGAGGGATCTTTGTAAGTATCAATACCGATCAATCTTTGTATAGACTTGGGTAACAAAGCTACTGTAGTTGAAATCCTCCTACACACAACCAACATAATTATAACTCAAATATATGCCACTGTCCTATTTACAGTATTCAATTGCTCAAGTAATGCCCATATTGTAAAAAATGTCCTCTATAATTATGTCTAAATGAGAAGTATAAAAAAAGATCAATATTTCAACTTCAAAACAGAAAATGAATGAAGAAACTTTATAATCTAAAAAATAATAGAGATTGTCTAAAAGTGAAAACTTGAAAAATGAGCTTTGCTAGGGTTTTCTTTGTACTTTGATTCCTGTAGATTTGCAGAGAGTTTTTGAGGATTCTGATCTTCTGTGGTAATTAGTTTTTCCCCTGGTTCCAGATTGGAGAGGACCTTCCTCCTACTTGTCTCCCTTCTTCCCATTGCTCTGTCCCCCAATTTGTCAAGGATATGTTGGTTGGTTCTATAACATCCAAGCTAAAGAAGGAGATTTATGTAGTCTTGACAGGAAGAGGCAAGAAGAGATTGGATCAGCCTGCTAGAAGCCTATATGCCAGCTTAGGCTCAACAAGTATGAATCCAGATGTTATTGTATTCAGAAGAAATGTTTCTCCTTTGTATGGCTGAAATCTGATTTGTAGATTCATTAGAGCCCAACTCCCCTTGGATGATATGTACTTTTGGGCACAAAGGAATTATAGAACAGAGGAATATAAAATCCGATTGTGTGATAAAAGGTTACTTTATCCCCATATTTTGTAGTGTGCCAGCCAATTTTTTTTCAATTTTTGAATGAACACACCAGCACAATAAGCACCCGTTAAGGTTAGCTTAGACCAAAACCAACAATCGGAAAGTAACTCTTTACCAAGAATGCGCACTCAATCTCAAGATGAGAATGATGCTGTCATATGGCAAGAGGGTCGTCAGTAGCAACTTGAAAGTATTACATTGCTAAAAGAAGCTCGACCCCAAGAATGTGCTCTCCAACCCAAAGTGGGAATGGCGCTACCATATGGCGGAGGTACTATGAAAGAAATGCAATGATGGAAAGTAAACTCGACACCAAGCATGTGCACTCCAAACCCAAGATGGGGATGGCGCTATCATATGGTGGAGATTCTATTGATGACAATGCAGTGCTGAAAGTAACTCATTCATCAAGCATGTGCACTCCAAGCTCGAGGTGAGCTAGGCGCTATCATATGATGATGAGGATCTAATGCATTACAAAGAAGATTGAGTGAGGGCCAGTTTCTTCCACAACCGTGGGAATACAATGTAATTTAGCAAGAAATAGAAATGGTTGAACAGTACTACTGTAACAGCCTTACAATGAGTAGAGTTGCCTGCCAAGAACACTGAATTGGAAGTCTATCAATGCTGCAATATTATATAATGTCTTCCCAATGCACAACAAGACTCCAATACTCAAACTCAACCTCAAAGACAAAATCTTACAATCTGATATGACTGAACAATGACTAAAAATGCATAACTAGCAACACTGTAACTCACTAAAATGCTCATAACTCTCTCTAGACTTGTCCAAATGACGTGAAATCTGATGCAAATGAACACTAAGAAGATGGCGACCAGATTCTAATAAAAAAATGACTCTAAAAACTAGTAATTTTTTTTTCTAAACATTTTCCAGGCAAAATAGAATCGTACGGCCCTCAAGAAGGGCAACTTCTTAAAAATTCATTTTTCCATGAAAAAATCCGCAATTTTAGGCAAAGGGTCGCCCCTATCAAAGACACACAATGGAAAGATACCCAAAATGAAAATATTTTTATTTTTGAAGATATGAGTGAAACTTACAATCAGCTATGGCAAAACCAGCAACACCAAAACTTCAATAACTTGCTAAAACTGAACTACAAATGCAAGAAACCCAACTACAAATGCAAAGGACTTTATTACAAACTATTATCTCAACTAGTTGCTATCTCTCAAGCAAGAAGATGAGCCAATGCTAGGAGGTATGCTTTCCTCGAAGTGTGTGCCTGAAAACAATTCAGCAGCATAATGATATGGTAGACAAAAGATCCAAAATGAAGAGAAGAGGCTTGCTTATAAAGACTTGAGAAGAATCTTCTAGAAGCTTCAAGAAGGGCGCCCAAATTCAAATTTGACTTCATCTCTTTTCCCTCCAAGGATGGCGTCCTTTTTCACAAGGCAAATATTTCACCTTTATTAAAATTAATCTTTCCCTCAAGTAGGCGTCCCATTTCTCCAACATTTAATTTGGCCTTAGAAAATATAAATTATCTCCTAATGAGATAACCACCCTTGAAGTCCCCCTTTTTAAGACAACATAAAGTGATAAAGCTAGGCCAAGGGGTTAATGAGAAAACATATCATTAAAATATAACATTATTTAAATAATTTTAACTTATTTCTCCAGAAAATGCACCCAAAGGCCAAAATTCAAAATACCAACTGAATTAGCTGAAGAAGAGAGCCAACTGCACTAAAGTCAACAGGACCACTGCCAGAAATAGAATTTACTAAAAATAGTAAATTCATGAAGTTGCTCGGATCACCATGTATGTCATACCACTGCGAAGCCCTGTAAAAACCTAGAAAGAATCCGCAAACCAATCTCCAAACTTCAAGCAACAACCTCCTCAAAACGGGAAACCCTAATTTTCACCCTCTGAGTAGCCTACGGGTCTCCGGAATAGGCCAACGGTCAGCTGAATTGATCACAATTGAGAAGGCGACATTGCATATTTGCTAATGAATTTGATAGAGATGATGTCATTGGGGAAGCTCCTTATTTCTTTCAGAATGCAACTTTTTAAGAATCCCTTTCATCTAGTCTTCAAGCCAACCACAAAATTTCCATCTATAGCCTTGGTTTGGATATGCATGTACATTCTTCCTTCAAAATTTTGAACCAATTATATCTTTTAGACAATTGCAAAATTCTCTAGGTATGGTAATCGATACTTCTAGACCATTTCATGGTAAAGGGCTGTCAAGTTATGCTAGGATATGCAAAGGGCTTGATCTTACTTCTTCTCTTCCTAAAAGTATCATGTTGAAAGTGAGAAAAGTTAAATAGAACAAGGCCTTGGATTATGAAAGCCCTTTAGATGTAGGTGCTTCCATGAGTATGGCCACCTAATTAGAGAATGTCCAATGATGTAGAAAACTGCTCAGCATGTAAAGATCCTAGAGGAGTTTGGAAAGGATTAGGACAGCTTTATCAAATCAAAGAAGAAACACACAACCAAGAACAAAGTCCATGAGATTAACAGAGGGTAGTAGATGAATAAAAAGGTTGTTACAACCAAAGAGGGTGGGGAAATAGTAAAAGAAACTTAGTTTCAGTCTAAAGAGCCAAGAGAAGAATGATGTGATGATTGTGAAGTATGACTTCAATGGCAACTTGGAAAGTCTCCTAGAAGAGCTTGAAGTAAATTGGGAATCATCTAGTCCTAAAAAAGGAAACAAGGGCAACATACCCTCAAAAATAACCCTCCTACTTGGGAAAAGAAGAAATTGTTGGATTTTAATTTGTCTCTTATGAAACAATACAAAACAGAATAATATGCAAGGACAAACCTCTCTTCAAATTCTAAGGAGAAGCTCCCTGGAAAACTAAACTAACCCCAACAAAATATTGAGTTATCAACACTATGCAATTTTTATTTTGGTGGAGGGGGAGTTTCCATAAAGGAAATAATTGAAATGAAAATTTTCCTTACCTTTTTACCTTAGGGAATGTGCACAAGACTTGAAAGGCTTTTATCTCACAATCAAGGTTTTATTTTTTAAAATACTTGTAACTAGACATACATGAAAATAGGATAAGTGAACTAACTTTGACACACACAAACAATCCAAGATTGAGATCAAATAACTTAGATGCATTCAAAGCTACAACTAAGATGAATTATAATGTTATTACAAACCCCAATATTGTTCTTCACTTTTATTTCAGTCAATACAATCCAAAAAAAAAAAGAAACAAAACTTAGGTGTCTACTTCAGGAGGGGCTTCTTAGTCCTTCATTTTCTCTCTACTTTGGGGGGGGGGGGATATTTTCTCTCTCTATTCTAGGGGGCTTCTCCTTCTGAGGGGGATCTCTATGTACATGGGTACCTCATCAGGCTTCATTTTTCGGGACCCATCTTTTCACCCATCTAAGCTATGCTTAAGGGGGGTGTTTGTGTAGGTTTTTCATTTTCCTTATGTTAGGGGATATTTCTTTTTTCCTACACATACTATTAAGCTCGCTTAGATTAATTAAACTTGGTTAATATGAGGCCACATGGCATAATCCATCAGCTACATGTGTCACTCTCTCCTACACATGGGTAGTTGAGTTTCACACCCTCTTTTGGATTCTTATGCCACCTCTCATAACCACTATTCTATCTTTATCTGAGTAGGTTATGCCACATGTTTTGGCATTTAAAAAGTAGGTAAAACTTCCCACCTATTATTGGTAGTTGGAGTTAATGCACCTCTTGGATGTATTTTCTCATATTTTTCTATATATACAACACTCTTCTCTCACCTCAGCTAGTTCAGTGAGAGTAAAGTGAGTACTCTCAAAATTCTCTTGCAATTATCTCTTGTTTTCTTTCTTTCAGGATTCTCTCTCCATTCTGCCATTTTGATCTTCAATCATTTATCGATTGGAGTTGTGTGTGATCTATAACCGACATCAAATCTTGGCTCAGTTCTCGCTTATTGCAGAATCTAACACCTTATAGAAAATATTGATAATTGAATGTCTCCTTGGCTAGTTGTAGATTTTTAGGGGAAATTCCAAGTGAAGAAGTGTGGTAGGTTCTTAGCTTAGGGTTTTCTCTCATCACATTTTCTGCTGCAAATGTCATATTGATTTGATAAGTGTTGTAACACTTTAATGCATTGAAAATGTTATTCGTAATGGTCATTCCACTATTGAATATGGATTTCTAGAAGTTTAGGGAGAGATTATTAACTATGTTTAGTTATTGATATAATATCTCTTTTGTTATTTCTATGTTGTTTTTTCTAGTTTATTCCAACTCTATAACCCAATATAAGGCATTGTTCTTAGAAGTGTTGACCCTCCATGCACTATTAAAATGAATAATGTCATTAACCAATAGTGTAGGAGTATGAAATAGTTTATATGCACTTCATGATTTCAACCTATAGTGAATTATCCATTTAAAGGATCTTGAGGGATGAATCCCCCTACAACCCCTTCTCATTTTCAACCTACTGAGGGTTATCCATTTATGTCCATACTTGAAGAGCAACCTGTGCCCTCTACACATAAGAGATCAAAGGGACTGTTGGAAATGGCATTTCAAAATTAGGCTAGAGAGATTGTTGATCAAGACATAGCGAGATGTGTCTATGTGAATGGATTGGCATTCAATGTTGTTCGCTCACCATATTGGTAAAAAATGGTAAATCTATTAGTGAGGCTCCAACAAAAGGGTATAAGGGCCCAGGTTTTGAGAAGGTATGTAGCACCTTATTAGATAAAGAGGTGAAATTTGTAGAGGATTCCTTGACTCCCATAAGGAATTCGTGGATCAAAATAGGGGTGACCATCATTTCTGATGGATGGAAAGATGCAAAAAATCGGCCATTGATCAATGTTATTGGGTGTCCTCTAAAGGGGCAATTTTTTTGAGAGAAGTGGATTGTGAAGGAGAGGTGAAGGATGGTGCATTTATTTATAACATCCTTTTTCAAGCTATTGATGAAGTGGGCCCTCAAAATGTTGTGCAAGTTATAATAGACAATGCAAAAAATTGTATGGTTGTTGGGTTATTGGTTGAGGAGCAATATTCACACATTTTTTGGACACCTTATGCTATCTACTCCCTCAACCTAAAGCTACAAAAAATTGGCAACCAAATTGATTGGATCAAAGAGGTGTATGTTGAGGTCGAAGACATCCAAATGTTCATCACCAACCATCATATGTCACAAGGAATATTTAGAACATTCTCAAAATTGGAGTTGTTGAAGGTAAGTTAAATAATAAACATGTTTCACTTTAGTAATATTTTAAATTTTATTTTATTTTGATTTTCAAACAGGTTGTTGAGACCCATTTTTCCTCCAACACAATTGTGTTGAGATGACTTGTGAAGGTTTGTGAGGCACTTTCTAACATGGTCATCAACCCTAATTAGTCCATATGGAGGCAATCTAGCACTGCAAGGGCAACAAAGGTTAACCAAATGATCCTAGATGACATTTGATGGGATCATGTCGAGTATCTCCTTAGCTTCATTGAGCCCATATTGAGCATGATCCGTTATATTGACATGGATAGGCCTTGTTTGGGTGAAGTATATGATGGCATTGACTCAATGATTGAGAAGATGAAAGTCATCATTAATGCAAAAGAGAAAGATCTTGAAGAAAACTTCTTCAAAGAACTACAAAAAATCATTGTAGAGAGATGGAACAAAATGACCACTCCACTACATCCTCTTGCTTTTGCATTGAGTCCCAAATACTATAGTGCTCAACTCCTTTCTATGACAACAAGAGTTGCCCCATATAGATATGTTGAAGTGGCTTAAGGATACAAGGCAACACTTCACAAACTCTTTGTTGATCGTGACTAACGTGATGCAATGAGGGTTGAGTTCATGGGTTTCGCATGCTCAAGTGATTGTGGTCTTGATACTCTTACAGACAAGCACATGGTCGATACTCATAGTTGGTACTTGGTGGTACTTCCATGGCCAAGTATACATGCACCTACAACCTCTTGCAATCAAAATTTTATCCCAAATAAGTTTTATAGTCAGAATTTTTTATCTTTTAAGTTCTATTATTTTATTTATATTTTAATTTTTAAATTTAATTAATTAGATTTTGTAACTCTTAAATATCTGATTTGGTCTTAATAGGTTGCTAGTTCATCTTCATCCAAGAGGAATTGGAACACGTACTCCTTCATCCACTCAATAAAGTGCAATAAACTACATTAAAAAAAGGAAGTGGACTTGGTGTATGTGTATTCAAACTTGCGGCTCCTTACACACAAAGAAAGTGCCTACAAAGAAGGGGACTCAAGGAAGTGGGATATCGAGCCAAAGCATCTTGAATTGGATGCATCCACTACCCACTTTGTTGCACTTGATGCTGACAATGACCATGAGCCAACTAGTGAGCATGAGAGTGCTAGCACCAATGCTAGTGGTAGTGCTAGTGGTAGTGCTAGTGCCAGTGCCAGTGGCACTATTTTTAGTTCTTCTAATTTACCACTACATACATTATCTAATATGGATGGTGATGGTGATATCTTTTATGACCCATATGATATTTGATCGATGATCAATGATGGCTGATTGTTGACACTTGACATTATTATTTTTTAACTTTAATCTATATCATGACATTCGAGTTTAACTAATATTTGACTATTAATATGGTGATGTATTTTTCTGCATATATATATATATATTTGATTTTTATATGTTTTTGTATCAATGAAACCAAAATGAACCCAACCCCAAAAGATATTTTTCCCAAACCCATGATCCGAACCCCCGAACCCAAACCCAAACTAGTAACTTAGCTTTTGAACATAAGGGCCCATTTAAAATCTCTCAGATGGGTTAAGTGATGCATGAAATGACGATACAAAATTGAATTTTTTGAAACAAATAAATAAGATATAATATTGAAATCCTTCACAACAAATCTTCAAACTATAAATCTTCAAGATCATCACTAAATCTGAAAACCCTCACCAAGCTCTAGATCTCCAATATCTTCAACAATTTTCATGGAAATCTAAATCATCTCTAGCACAATAGTGATTCTTATGTAGAATCGCTCAATTGAAAATGAGGCTTTTTTTCCTCAAATCTAAAATGATTGTAAGAGGGTTTCCATCCTCCAAAAATTTTCAAGGGTTTCTGTCCTTGAGAGCTCTTGTTTTGAAATTTGAATTTGAAACGATGGACAGTGGATAATTTTCCTTGAGAACTTACTTTTCCTTTATAGGCGCCCTCATTGGGAACCTCAATTACATTTCCTCTTTTCACCAAGTGTTAAAATTAAATCACTTTTAAGAATAAATTTTTACATAGTCCTTATAATTGTCTCATTAGACAACAGCTAAATTTATATTTAAGTTTCTTTAAAATATTAAACTATTTCTCTTTTATTTTGCCTTAGCCTATTAGAAATGGAAAATAGGCTGCACGTCTTCCATCGAATTCTTCATTTTTGAGAAGGAAACACAACAATCTGCCCTTCCCCAAATTGCTTGTGCTCAAGCAATTGCAAATCAAGATGATCAAGTATTGCCACATTCTCTCATGTAGTATCTTCCATGGGGAGGTCCCTCCAATGCACTAGGTACTCAATGATACTTCTATTCCTCAATTTTTACTCTTCAATACATGGATGATGGCAAAGAGCTCCTACTTGTCTTGATCCTATTGAGGATGATCCTTGAGTGGCCTTAGTGTATCTTGGTTATGCTTAACCTTGTCACTAGCTATTACTTGATTTTCACCTGCGGGCTCAATCTGGCAGGGCAATCTATGTTTCAGGTGTTCATGAAGGCCAAATGGAGGCATTGTTTTGTAGGGTTAAATCATACATTTGATACTATTTCACAAGGAGGTTTGTTGGAAATTATGCCTCATTCGGATCTGGCATAAAACTCCTCAAAGAATAAAGTCCCTGAGACCAGCCGGATGTCTTGCTGACTGGCTGTTATGTTATATTCATTTGAGATATACCGGTCGGCCAGACATTTTAATCACCATGGGTTTTTATGTATCTCTCCGCTTGGGAAGAAGTCTCGCTGACTGTTGTGCACAAGGCTAGCATCGTTGAAAGAAGGGTGTCATCGGGGAGAAGTCCTGCTGATGGATGGAGCTCTCGGCGAAAGGCTGTGGCTTCGGGGTAGGGTCTCACCGACGAGGTGAGGTCTCGCTGAAGTGGGCTTGGTCTCGGTGTAACCTCTTGCCAACCAAGCGAAGTCTCGCCGAAAGGTAGGGGCTTCACTGTAAGGTCTTGCTGACCACCCAGAGTCTCGCCGAAAGAAGTTGCATTCGGAAAAAGGGGAGTCTCATCGGTATAACCTCTGGCCAACAGGATGGGGTCTCCCCGAAATGAAATGAGCTCGCCGAAAGGAGGCATCATCGCTATGAGGTCTGGCCGAATGATCGTGGTCTCGCCGACAAAAGGGGGGCTCGGTGTGAAGTCTTCCCGACTAGTGTGAGTCTCACTGAGATGCAAGGGTTCGAGCTCGGGAAGAATGGAAGGGGTCGGTGTAATGTCTTACCGACAAATGGTGGTCTCGCCGAAGGAAGTTGAGCTCGGCATGATATCTCGCCGATGATGGTATGTCTCGCCGAAGGTCTTGTGGCTTTGCTACGATATCTTGCCGACTGAGAGAGTCTTGCTGAATGCGGATGTTTTTCCAACGGAGGAGCATAGCAGCGAGACTCCTAAGGACTCACTATGACCTCTGGCCGATAATGATTGTCTTGCCGATGGTTTTTTTTGTGATATCGGTATAAATTTTGCATTCGATATGAGGTCTCACCGACAGTTGTATGCTATGCCGATGCTGCTGTAGAGTATAATCGCATCGGGGAGACATGGCAAGTGTCTCACCGACATGCAATTCCATTTGAGTAGCCTTTGACCTCTTGGAAAGCCTAAGTGGCATGTGTTCAACCAATCAGAGGAGGCTGAAGGCGAACCATTGGCAGTTTGACTGTGACTATTCTTGTGAGGAGGATCAACAGAGCATGAACGACATTGATCTTCTCTGAGATCAAAGGATGATGGATCGATTCGGTGTCCATTGGTGTCGTCTGTGAAGAGATCTAACAGGGGAGGTCGGATGCTGCTTCTCAAAGACGGTCAACTTGCAGAAAGATCTTGAGCAGGGAAAAGGCAGAAAGGAAAAAACCTCAAGTCACAATGACAACTATGGTGTCTACTGGCAAGGGGTAGATTGACATTTATGATTATCAAAACAACCACATTCAAGACGACTCTGATGGAAGTTCGAGGGTGGACACGGAGGCCAGAGGTTAATGCGATTATTCCAAAAGATCTGGAGGCCATTCCTGGAGTGATCCTTCACCGACATGGATAGCGGGGATACACATTTAATGCAGAAGTAACTTGATTCAAAAGATCTAAGGGCGGATCTTTCTGGAGGCTGATATTTTTGGAAAACCCTAAAGGAGGGGCCGACACTTTAGGTTTTTGGTTGTATATATGGCATTTTTTGCCTCTTTGAAAAAGAGTTCGGATTATGCATTTTGAAGAGTTAGTGATTTTTCTCAAATCCTTTCTCAGCTGATGTATGCTTTGTAACTCATTTGAAATTTGGAATATAAAATACAGAGATTACCTTGGAAACCAGTGTTAGTGTTCATACTACTTTCATTTTTCTTTTAGATTATGTAAGTTTTGAACTATGTTTTCTAAATCTGCATTTGAACTTTAAAGTTGTGAAATTCATCTTTCCTTCTTAAAATGTATATGCAGATTAAGCCTTTTCATGAATTATGCATAAGTTCACAAAATTATGTTGAGTAAATGAAATAACTATCATTAGTTTTCTAGGGGTATGTTCATCTATTTTATTTCATGATTCCTGTCAGTTCGGTGTATCACTATAGAGATTAGTTCCTACCATTTTTGTTTTGCTTTAGTAATCTTCTCCCTTTACCTTACAAAATCAGTAGTTTAGGTGATATTGCCAGCATAGGAAGCCGTCCTTCTCCGAAGGTTCTTTTCCATCTTTTAGGTGACCCACAACCTGGAAAAGTTCCCATGTTTCTCTGAAGTATCAAGTTTTGCAACTTGATAAAGGTGCAATTTTAGAAGATAACACTAGCATCTAATACCCTGCTATCTATAAAGCTTAATCGACAAAAAATAGAGCAATATGAAGTGTTGTTGATGAACATTATGAAATGTTCATCACCAACCATCAATAGATACATACTTGTAGACATGTGGTAGGAAGTGTTGTAGTAGTTATCTCCCAAATGAAACCATTTTTACTCACGTTGTTAGTTGATCCAAAACATATCTCCTCAAATGTGCTCTGGCCCATATGCTCACTCTTTTTGCTTATCCATCAATGTGAGGGTGATGAATTTTGCTTGTAGCAAAAATTTTCACCTGTAATTTGAAGTAGTTCTTGTAACCAAACACTAAGGAATCTACTATCCCTATCACTGACAATGCTATTAGGCAGTCTATGTAACTTCTTTAAAAACAATTTAACTACTTGAAGGAAAATGACAAACAAGTATACATAGTTAGTTAGCTTATTCGCAACATGAATGCAAACCTTGGGAAAGCCCATGATGAGCTCCATGATTTTATCTTCCCACTTTTGAATATGATTATACAAAGAATGCAACCAAAACTCAATATGCTCCTCTTTGATTTGATGACAAATGATGCTTTCTCTTCTATGCTTGAGGATATTCTCAATCTCTTGCAATGCCAAGGGTTGCCTTATTAACTTATCACCTTGTTTTTCACTACATCACTCTATTAACACTATGAATTGAAGAACTTGAAGCCTCAAATCAAGCATCATAATAATTTTGTTGAATTCCAACATGCCTTAAAAATGTATTGTAGATGATAACCCTCATAAAATGATACAAATTAAATTGTACACTAGCTGGAATGAAGTTGTAGCAGTCATAAATCACTTGGAATCCTTCATAAAAGCATAATGTAAGAAAAAACTCTTAAAATGTGCAACCCCATGGTTGTAGATGATTGATAACAGCATTCCAAGGCTTGAAAGCTTGTAAATCAGCAATATGAACATGGTACAACAACAACAATACTGAAAATCCTTTGCAAAAATCAGTGTTATGTCTCCGATTTGGAGGCAGAGTAATATAATTAAGTTAATTAATTAAGTTGTCCAAATATTGTTATTTCATAAGGATGACCTAAATGATTATTTTAATTAAATTAAAGTGGAGTATTAAATTAATTATTTAATAAAGTTATCTTAATAAAATAATATCTCAAAGGTAACCTTAGTATAATTAATTTAATAAAGTGACTATAATAAAATGATATATCAAAAAGTCACTTAAATAATAAAACAATAAAATATTCTAGAAACTTCTTAGAGATGGGTTAGAAAAAGTATATAAGAAGTTCATTGCTAGTCATTCAAGCACACTTGGATTTTATTACTTCTTACATATCTACATGGTAGAAAGAGAGCTTGAATGCTTGCATTTTTTGAGGGTTTGAAGACTCTAAGGTACCAATTTCGGTTGTGAAATATTAACCCTAGTTGGATAGTGGAGGGAGATACTTCAATCTTTCTCACTGAGATAATTGCAACCATTGGAGAACATTTTTGGAGAAGTTTGGTGAGTTATTTGAGGTCTGTAATTTTGTTTTAGTCTGCAGACTAGCCATGGGAGGAATTGTATTTTCATTCATTGCTCTTCACTAAGGGGACAAAATTTTGTGGGTATTGGAGGGATCACTTTCTCTTGCGAAGACAATCATTTCTACAATAATTTTGGAGGCCAATACTATTTCATTTATTTGCGGCAAAAGTTGGAGGGAACTTCTTCATTGAAGAGGCACTATACCATCAGCATATGATCCCAGGTTTTTTATATGCATTTCTTACTTCATATTTTAGCATCATTTCATTGTAATAATGCTGTTATAACAACTACAGTTGCATACATTCATGTCATTGTAATCCAAGAGCCTTGGAAAATCATTCACAATCAGCTTGCATTTAGTTCACGCACCATTAATAAGAGTAGGAGTTGCATAATTATCATAGCAATACACTATTGTAATCAGCTGAGAAGTTATTTTGCAATAGAAGTTTCTTTGGAGGTTGCATGCCAAATGTATGACGAAATGTCACTTGGCTGTAGCTGCTCATTTGCATCAAGTTGTGTCATTTAATTGCATTAGAAAAACACAAAAACATATTGCATATCATTGTTATTTTATTATAAGTCAATTTGCATCATCGGAGAACCTCTTGAAACATCATTAGCATCAAGCAACATCAAAACAAAGCAATCAGAAATTTATAACAGCAAGTTGAAACTTTGTAAGACAAGTGTTTGATGAAATGTCCAAGGCTTGAAAAGGTGAAAATAAAGTCAGATTTTTCTAGGGACATTACAATGGTATCAGAGCCAAGAATCTTGCCATCCTGTTGGGTAGATTACACTTTGTTTCAGCTACTTAATTGCAGATCAAAATTTTAGTTGGTTGAGAAATAGTTTCTAAAGAGGATATTGAAGTTGCTTACAAAGAATACATTGCATTTCTGCAAGAGTTTAGAAATGACCTTCCCTTCATCAACTTTGTGAACATCTTGGAAGAGGTTATACTTTCACCACAAGGATCAGGACAACGTATTGAATCCCTTTCAAAATGGTTTGCATCACAACCCAAAAGGAAGGAGAAAAATGATGTGTCTATAAGTGGCATATCTAGAAGTCTTTATAATGAATTTTTAGCAGTGAATGATCAGCCACATGAAGGTAAGGATTCTCTTGATGCCCCATTAATTGAGCATAACATTACATCATCAGCTTTGCACAGTAATGGCAAGAAATCCGATTGTGAGATGGGTAGCCATGAAAGTGAAAAGGGTAATGCAAATGAAGATAGCACAAACAAGGGTGATAATTTTGAGTTTCTAATTACGAAGAACAACCCATCACCTCCACATAATCATGAGGTGATGGACAAACTACATGAAGACATACAAGTGGATGGGAAAGTTGATCGCTCACTTAACGAATCAGCTACTAGTGTCTTGGCTACACATGATGAGTAAGATACTATACAATGGCATGATGTCATTACTGAGTATTTTGAGGACAACAACATTATGTCCCATCATTCTCATGAGATAAGAGCTTTTGATTATAAGAAAGTCAATGATATGACATCACCCATTGATGGAAGCCCTACACCAATTGATAGACATGAAGATATCAAGCATAAGAGGACTGATTTTGTATATTTTGACATAGAAGAGGTTAAGAGGTCTGAAAAGATGAATGAAAAATGGATGCAAAAAGCCAAAGATGCTAAATTAGTGGCTGCCAATGCAAGACAACATCTTCAAGAAGTCAAAGAAAAGATCAATCTCATCAACATAGCCAGGCAAAAAAGTATAGATAACATTAGAAGGCTCTTTATTCAAAGAGAGGATGAATCTGAAAATGCACATTGTTCTAATGATGATGATGAGATTGGTCAATTGAAGGACTAGTGTATTCCAGCTATACCATGTGTTCTACCTCATACTTCATTGAGTATTGACAATACTACTTTGAAGGCAGCAACAGTTGAGGTGGATAGATGGAGTTGGGATTGTCACCTTGGTGTTAGAGGACAGATTGATGATGAGTCCAAGTTTGACAGGTCTCTCACTTTGAGTTCTCCAGTTGGGTGTATCCAGCAGCAAGAGTTTGAGACTTGGACTCTAGGGGGTATCAGAGTGGCACACCAGAAGTCCATTGGTGTTGAGATGGAGGGACTTCCAGTTTATTCATGTGATTCAGGCGGAGATTGTTTTTTGAGAGTTTGGATGCATGAGGACTATTATTGCAGTACTTGGAGTTGGCATGGTGGGGAAGATATACAGGTTCGGGATCCAAGAGTTCTCTTGTTGGATAGTTGGCCTCAAAAATTGATAGGACTTCACAGTGACAGGAGCTTCAGCTTTATTCAGTGGATGTTGGTTGGAGTTCTTCTCAGGATCACTTGGGATTCGGGTGGTTGGTGGACAGGTGCAGGTGATTCTCCACTTCGGGCTTCAGGTACTGTGGTAGTTGGATGGTTTGGCAGATGCGAATTGCTTGAGGGAAAGCAATCTTTGGGAAGGGAGGACTGTCGTGTCCCCGATTTGGAGGCAGAGTAATTTAATTTAATTAATTAATTAAGTTGTTTAAATATTGTTATTTCATAAGGATGACCTAATTGATTATTTTAATTAAATTAAAGTGGAGTATTAAATTAATTATTTAATAAAGTTATCTTAATAAAATAATATCTCAAAGGTGTAGAAAACCCAGTTTCCCCCTGTTCCCGATTCTAACTGAGTTTTTAGGTTTTTCTGATGTTTTTGAATTTTTGACCGTTTTTGAGTTTTTGAACATTAAATGAATGGTACGATTTTTGCAAGAGTTTGAAATAAATTCAATGAAAATAAATCTACTTCAATAACAATGATATTCAGGGTAAATATTGAAGACAGACTATTATTTATCCTTTTTAGATGAATACAATAGACTCCAGTTGCATGCAAAGGAAAATACAATGATATTAATGAGAACCTGGTTTCAGCCGCCTTTGAGTTGAAAACAGATTTGTACGGCCTTCAAAATAATAGTTCTTCCCTAGCCAGATGATGTATAAAGCTTTCCAAGTGTTAGGCGCCTTCCTCTGTGAAGTTAGTATGCACAAAGACAAGCGATCTGCTCTTGAAGTGAAAACATGTCATTTCTGGTACAGTACGGCCCTGTACAGACTGGTACGGCCAGGGAATACAGCACAGGAAATACAGCAGCAAGTAATTGATTAAGTACGACTTTCCTCTTTACTCAAGATGTGTAATAAATATGCTCCCTCAATGCATGATGATAGAAAACCAAGATATATGGCGTCTCCTTCAAAACAAAATGTACGGCTTCCTTCTATAGTACGGCCCAGTACAGCAGTACGGCCTTTTAAGAACAGCAGCAATGAACATGAAGCACGTCCCTCTGTCTACACTGCCTAATCTCTGTGATATAATGCACCTCTGGAGATAAATGTGTCTGAAAGCAAAAACCCACTTAAGAACTCTGTAAGCATTTACTCTCTGAAGATCAATGGTACGGCCAGAAGTACAAAACAGCAAGTACAAAGTACGGCCTTCCTCAAATCAATGCCTGAACCCTCTAAAAAGGTGCGCCTTGAAGAATGGATGACTTCAGGATAAAAACTAATGCTGAAGCTCTGTGAATGATAAACCTCTGGTGTTTGAATCAACTGTGATGCTCTGTAATTCCTCCTGTATGAAGAAATCCCACGACTGGCAGTAGATCAGGTGTTATTTCTCACCCTCTGAACTGTTCCGATGGAGATGGCTCGTTCTCCAAAGAATTTCGAGATGAAACCCTAAGGTCTCCGTTCTCTGGCAAAGCCTGATCAATTTTCAATTCTCAAATTTCATAATGCCTCAACTTTCAAAGCAAATGCACTCTTATGCTGAAAAGTGCGATTTCCTTAAAGATAGGGTTTTATTAATATTTGACTTTTTAAATTCTTTTATTTCTCCATAGTTCTCCGTCAAATATTTAAATCATAAATTAAATGTCAAACTGGCCCCCTTAATGATGGCGCACCCCCTCAAGGCAATCACTTAAGTTATAATTAAAAATTATAACTTTATAATATAATCATTAATTAATTAATATTTAATCAATGTAATTAAATATTAATATTTCTCCCGTTACTTATCCGTTTCCTGTTTCGTCTGATGCTGACGAACTCTGAAGTGATTCCTGATGCCGCCAAAGCCATACTGCTAAAAATAGCAGTGGTCCCACACTGCCTGCCAGGAACTGCTAAAAATAGCAATTCTGCAAATAGTCTCCGATCGAGCCAGAACGAAAGACAACTGATCAAACTCCGCTGACTGAAGCTGAGCCAAGCTTCGAAGTGACCCTCTATCCAGTCTATCGGCCTACGAGGGTCTCATGATAGGCCAATCTCACGATCACTGATGCTCGCCAAAAATGGGGACATGACAGTCCGCCCTCCCTAAAATTGCTTGACCCCAAGCAATCTCCACTGCAAACAAACTCCAATCCCCGGAAGGCTCCAAAAGGAAAACTGTGTAATGTCCCACACATCCCGAATTATCTCCTGTAGCATCATCAAACGCAACTGCGCAATGAATGCCTGGATCCCAAACCCAACGTAAAAGTCTGTTGTGACGGTCCTCCTCAGGCTGCCACTGCGCTCCATTGCCTCCAACTTCACCATGCTGAGAATAGTGAAGTATCTCAATAGGACCCATCCAAAACTCTGCGTCAAAGCTGTCGCCACCAGGATCCCAATACAAAATGTATCTACATCCATCCGTCATGCAGAGATAAAAGCTTCTAGAAGCATCTACTATCTTGAATCTCTCTCTGTCCTCTGCTAAACCCTCATGGATGTGATAACTGTCCAAACCATCATGCCAACTAACACCATAGTCGCCCTGTAACCATGTACCTGTATGAAAAATCTGCGACATAGAAGTATCAAGCCCTGTCAAATACACATCGGCATGATGGATAACAGACTGCTGCCCCTGCAAGTAATACCCCGCAAACTGCCGAGTCAAATACCTGCATCCGCTAATCCCATCTTGTGAAGATGGTAACTCTGCACACTGTAATGAATCACTCCCCTCGACTGTACCGAGAGAATCACCCTGTGCACAAGTATGGTGCATCGAATACGAACCATGTACAGGTGGATCAAAGGAAAAACCGTAAGCACTCCTCACCGTGTACACCTCATTGAACTCCTCTGTGAGTTTGGTTTGGAATTGCGATGCACGGGAACAATCCCAAACACTACGATCATCACCCATCTCAGAACTAATGTCAAAAGTACGATCAGCGTCCAACTCGAAGAGTGGGTTATCATAGATCACCCCACCATCAAATTCAAACAATGGATTATTCACAAACTGCACAATCACTCCATCCTGATCGGAATCATCCATCTCTGAATCGCTGGAATAATAAACTGAGTTGTATTCCTGACTCGGCTCAACCAGCTGCCAATCATAGTCAACTGTATCACATGAAAAGATTGATTTGCTTCCAGGAGTGGAAAACAAATCAACACAAGTACCAATCTCCCAACTGGATGAGACTCTGAATATCTGCTGTGAAGATGGGCAAGTATCGAGGGTTGTCACACAACTCTCGAGTGAATCAACAACCATGTCATAGGAACTATCAATGAACTGCCCTGCATCACCAATCACGGAACTAATCTCATGAGAACCTGGTGCAATGTGTGGCTCACTGCAACTCTCATCTAGGGCACTCATCCTATCTGTAACAACTGCTCCTGTGACCGAGAGGGATGTAACCTCATCCTCAACATCTCCCTCACTGCTATGAACCATGGGTGTATACTCCTCACCAACCGCTGCCATGCAAGACTGAATGATATCCAAAGGTGGTGAAGATTGTGCCAAACTCAACGCCACGGTAAGCCTCTCAATCTGTAACTGTGACTCACGAAGAGCCAACTGGGTGCTCTGCAATGAATCCATAGTCACCTCACGCTCATGAGTGAGCTCATCGATCCGCTCCTCTTTTCCCTTCCATGCATCATAACAAATGCAATCCCACTCGAGAAGGAAATCTCTGTCCGCAAGTAGTCTTAGGTAATTTTGTTTCATCGTTCCATCGCTTCTCGGAGTGCATGTATCACTGCAAGGGAAAAACCACTATCACTGTGCTCATCTGTCAAAGGCGGACTCCAACCATAGGTAGTCAACATCTGACGAGCAACGTCAAAATGCTCAAGGGCGGTGGTAATCATAGTGTCATCCACATGTAGTTGCCCAACCAAATGATGAGGATTCTGAAACTTACGACCCCCATACAAGATTTCCGGTTCACCATATGCACTATGATATGACGCTGATCCGTCATCGCTCAACTCATGATCTGCAGCATCGTGTGTGCTCTCAACCACGCACACCTCAACATCTAAGGTACTGCTGCTCTGTACCTCGAAGGATGGCTCAACTGGTACGGTAGAAGTTGCTGGTCTGACAGTATCTTCACACGCTTCTACTTCCCAAGTAACTGCATGCTCATCCAACGCATGATCTTGGGATTCCATATCAACATATGAATCCTCTAGCTGGTTTTCAGAGGTCTGATCCGAAAAATCAGACTCGTCATAACACAAATTCTCAATACCAACTGCATCTGTAGTACCCAACTCTGGAGTCTCTTCACATGACGACTCAATAGGGTTACTTTGCACCTCTGAAACAGCTGTTATATCATGCTCACGCAAAATCTCACCATCGCTGTTATAAAAATCAGAAGTGGCCTCCATCGTAGAAATTTCTTGAGTCACCACTTGCATGGACGAAGTAGGTAGATCATTACTCATAGCCGCGCTAGTGTGCTCATGGATCAAATCAGCACTTCGATCAAATTCATCATATAAATTTCTGCCCTCTTCATAGGAAACTGAAGATATCAAATCATTTTGACGGAAAGTGGTATTATCCTTAGATGTAGATTCTCGGTCCTTTCCAGGTGTAATCAATTCACGAGCTATAGTAAGATATTTCTGTTTTGCGAACTCCGTCTTATGGCAAAGACTCGGGTGCACATCCACGTAACTCACGAAAGAGAGTTTTTCTTTAATCTTCTGAGGTAAATTGTTATACTCCCGAAACATGCCAATCACTTCTCCTTCTGTGCTCTGCGGTGTCCTGTCAATGGTAATCCTCCCACTAATCTCAGGTGATTCTAACTGCCACTCGTTGTTGGCTGCCCTAAGTGTGCCGGCGAACAAACCCTCATACCTTTCACCTGCTATATCCTCAACGGGCTCCTGTCTCGTGAAGGTGGGCCTCGTAGGCCTATCCGCTGACCGTGACACTGACCTAGGAGCTCTCCGCGAACCTGTAACACTTCTGTCATTGTCACGAGGTGGTGACGATCTCCTCGGAGTATCCAGTCTCTGAAGTGCAACTGCCACCTGTTGTAATACACCATTTGATTGCCGTTGACCTGCACTAAGTTCTCTGAGTGCATGCAAGACCTCTGCACGGTTCTGACCTCTGTTATTGTAAGGAGTCTCTGTTCTAAGATCAACTGTTCTATCAGTCCTGTAATACCTGTCAGCCATGATTTCCGGCTGCCAGATCGAACCCTGTTACCTATCAACCAAAGCTCGCATGAAAGAATGATGCCTGGTAAAACCCTAACTGTTCCGGCTGCAGAAGACAGCTAAACCCTCAGGGTGGCAGGATTTAGCTCTGATACCACTGTAGAAAACCCAGTTTCCCCCTGTTCCCGATTCTGACTGAGTTTTTAGGTTTTTCTGATGTTTTTGAATTTTTGACCGTTTTTGAGTTTTTGAACATTAAATGAATGGTACGATTTTTGCAAGAGTTTGAAATAAATTCAATGAAAATAAATCTACTTCAATAACAATGATATTCAGGGTAAATATTGAAGACAGACTATTATTTATCCTTTTTAGATGAATACAATAGACTCCAGTTGCATGCAAAGGAAAATACAATGATATTAATGAGAACCTGGTTTCAGCCGCCTTTGAGTTGAAAACAGATTTGTACGGCCTTCAAAATAATAGTTCTTCCCTAGCCAGATGATGTATAAAGCTTTCCAAGTGTTAGGCGCCTTCCTCTGTGAAGTTAGTATGCACAAAGACAAGCGATCTGCTCTTGAAGTGAAAACATGTCATTTCTGGTACAGTACGGCCCTGTACAGACTGGTACGGCCAGGGAATACAGCACAGGAAATACAGCAGCAAGTAATTGATTAAGTACGACTTTCCTCTTTACTCAAGATGTGTAATAAATATGCTCCCTCAATGCATGATGATAGAAAACCAAGATATATGGCGTCTCCTTCAAAACAAAATGTACGGCTTCCTTCTATAGTACAGCCCAGTACAGCAGTACGGCCTTTTAAGAACAGCAACAATGAACATGAAGCACGTCCCTCTGTCTACACTGCCTAATCTCTGTGATATAATGCACCTCTGGAGATAAATGTGTCTGAAAGCAAAAACCCACTTAAGAACTCTGTAAGCATTTACTCTCTGAAGATCAATGGTACGGCCAGAAGTACAAAACAGCAAGTACAAAGTACGGCCTTCCTCAAATCAATGCCTGAACCCTCTAAAAAGGTGCGCCTTGAAGAATGGATGACTTCAGGATAAAAACTAATGCTGAAGCTCTGTGAATGATAAACCTCTGGTGTTTGAATCAACTGTGATGCTCTGTAATTCCTCCTGTATGAAGAAATCCCACGACTGGCAGTAGATCAGGTGTTATTTCACACCCTCTGAACTGTTCCAATGGAGATGGCTCGTTCTCCAAAGAATTTCGAGATGAAACCCTAAGGTCTCCGTTCTCTGGCAAAGCCTACTCAATTTTCAATTCTCAAATGTCATAATGCCTCAACTTTCAAAGCAAATGCACTCTTATGCTGAAAAGTGCGATTTCCTTAAAGATAGGGTTTTATTAATATTTGACTTTTTAAATTCTTTTATTTCTCCATAGTTCTCCGTCAAATATTTAAATCATAAATTAAATGTCAAACTGGCCCCCTTAATGATGGCGCACCCCCTCAAGGCAATCACTTAAGTTATAATTAAAAATTATAACTTTATAATATAATCATTAATTAATTAATATTTAATCAATGTAATTAAATATTAATATTTCTCCCGTTACTTATCCGTTTCCTGTTTCGTCTGATGCTGACGAACTCTGAAGTGATTCCTGATGCCGCCAAAGCTATACTGCTAAAAATAGCAGTGGTCCCACACTGCCTGCCAGGAACTGCTAAAAATAGCAATTCTGCAAATAGTCTCCGATCGAGCCAGAACGAAAGACAACTGATCAAACTCCGCTGACTGAAGCTGAGCCAAGCTCCGAAGTGACCCTCTATCCAGTCTATCGGCCTACGAGGGTCTCATGATAGGCCAATCTCACGATCACTGATGCTCGCCAAAAATGGGGACATGACAAAAGGTAACTTTAGTATAATTAGTTTAATAAATTGACTATAATAAAATGATATATCAAAAAGTCACTTAAATAATAAAACAATAAAATATTCAAGAAGCTTCTTGGAGATGGATTAAAAAAAGTATATAAGAAACTCATTGCTAGTCATTCAAGCACACTTGGATTTTATTACTTCTTACATACTTGTGTGGTAGAAATAGAGCTTGAATGCTTTCATTGCCTGAGGGCTTGAAGACTCTAAGGTACCAATTTCAGCTGTGAAATATCAACCCTAGTTGGATAGTGGAGGGAGATACTCCAATCTTTCTCATTGAGATAATTGCAGCCATTGGAGAACATTTTTGGAGAAGTTTGGTGAGTTATTTGAGGTCTAGAATTTTGTTTTAGTTTGTAGACCAGCCATGGGAGGAATTGCATTTTCATTCATTGCTCTTCACTAAGGGGAGAAAATTTTGTGGGTATTGGAGGGATCACTTTCTCTTGTGAATACAATCATTTCTACAATAATTTTGGAGGCCAATACTGCTGCATTTATTTATACAAAAAGTTGTCAAGCAAGGGCAGGGGCGACAAAAGTTGGAGGGAATTTTTTCATTGAAGAGGCACCATACCATTAGCATATGATCCCAGGTTTTTTATATGCATTTCTTACTTCATATTTTAGCATCATTTCATTGTAATAATGCTGCTATAACAACAACTACAATTGCATACATTCATGTCATTGTAAGCCAAGAGGCTTGGCAAATCATTCACAATCAACTTGCATTTAGTTCATGCACCATTAATAAGAGTAGGAGTTGCATAATTATCATAGCAATACACTATTGTAATCAGCTAGGAAGTTATTTTGCAATAGAAGTTTCTTTGGAGGTTGCATGCCAAATGTATGACGAAATGTCACTTGATTGTAGCTGCTCATTTGCATCAAGTTGTATCATTTAATTGCATTAGAAAAACACAAAAACATATTGCATATCATTGTTATTTTATTATTAGTCAATTTGCATCATCGGAGAACCTCTTGAAACATTATTAGCATCAAGCAACATCAAAACAAAGCAATCAGAAATTTATAACAGCAAGTTGAAACTTTGCAAGTCAAGTGTTTGACGAAATGTCCAAGGCTTGAAAAGGTGAAAACAAAGTCATATTTTTCCAGAGACATTACAATCAGTAACATCAACACTATGGAGGCTAGAAATAACCAAACAGTGATTGAAAATCCTTTAACAAACAACTCACTACTGAAACTCTTAAAAATTAGCAACCTATGATTGAAAACATTGTTGGTGTAAATAGGTATTTTACCTAACTAGTTAATTAGTGGGTCCTATTTACATGTTAAGTTTATTTAGGTCCTAGGAGGGAATCTTTCTAGAAGGTGTTAGTTGTTATTAGATCTTATCTTATCTTTTGACTTTTATTAGTTGTGTCCTAAGTCATTTAATAATAGTTGTCTCATGACATAGGATTAAGACACTTGTCATGATCTTGTCTAATCATATGTCTCACCTTGGCTAGATAACCAGGTGATCTAATGTGTAAATCAAATCAATTCATTACAATCCATTGATGAATCAATCATCATATTCTATCATTTGCATCCTTTGATAGAATAGCATCATTCTTTCATAGTTGATCTTTCTTGTGCTTTCATGAATTTCCTAGCTCTTGGGTTGCTATAATCTTCAGCCAAATCTTGCATGGTGTAGATTTTTCTTTACCAACTCTTACAAACACTTGTATGGCTGGAAATGGTAAATTGTAGCAGCTGAGAATGATGATGACAATAGTTCTAAAGCTAAAAATTATGATGATAGTAGTCCTTGATATATTTCCTTTACAAAAATATTTATAAGATGCTACCACTATTCTCCTCCATGATGTCTTATTTGTAATTTTTTGCAGGAATATCTAATTTTGAAGTTATTCCACAAAGCTTATGTTGTGCTACTCTAATGTTGTTATGGATACCTTGAATTATTTTCATGGTTCCAATTACTTATTCAATAGGAAAGATATCTCCAATATGTTTCTTTCCTATTTTTAGATGAAACCTTCTACTTGATGGAAATCCTAGAGATATAACATTGAGCCACACTATGCTGATCCAAAATAGACCAAATACCATCATGATAAAGAGTCTCACCTATGGACGAAGTCATGATTATCACCAATTGATGAAGAGTCCAAACTACTTGTTCTATCTTCTAAACTATGACAATTCTTAGGGATCCATCCTCAATGCCTCGAAGCACTACCCCTTTCCCCTTGAATTTCAAATCCATAGTGAAATTACAAATATAATTAACCATTCCATGCCAATCTTTCCTAGATCTATGACATAAAAGTCATCACACCCTATGTCTATCCAATGTGATGACAAGCTGCTATGCCTTATTGGTGGAAGGGATTGCAAAGTTTTATTGTAGTTTCTCATCCTCAGAAAATTTTCCTTTGTACATCCAAGGGTGGAAGACCTATTTGTAGCTTAATTCCAAAAACACCATACTATGCTTAGTCAAAAAATATTGAATATCAAAATGACATTTATTTTACTTGCCACCTTCTAGTAACATGCATCTCATTGTCTTTGCAATTGTGACTACTTCCCTTAGGCAAGAATCTATAGTAGGCATCATAACTTTGTTTTGAAGTGTATAATTAAGCCCCAAGGAGTGACCCATGAACTGTAAGCATTGAAACTTCATAACTTTGTTAGTATTCACCATATATTCTATGATTCTTCATGAGATTTCTTTTTATCCAAATGCATTGGATGAAAAACTTGTCAAAAGTAATGATATAGATCCCATCAAAACCTTTTATCATTATTGTATCTCAAACTATCATGTGGATCCCATATGCATAAACAATTTTGAACCAAATGTATATGCCCTATACTGCAAATTGTATCATTCACCCTTTCATCATTCTTAGAGTGCTTTTCTTGATGACCAAAAACTTGTAATGACATAGTATGGAGCAATGAATCTACAGTATGACTAACCCTTTCATACCTTGGGCTATAATCAAAGTGCTTACCCTCCTTTACCAATTTAGCAGTTGTTTAGAGATTATCATTGAATATTGACTAAGATGTTCTCCTCAATCACATGCTCATCAACACATGGATATCCTAAAAATCAACCAAACATGGTGATAACTCACTCTTTGGAAGATCAATGGGTAATTCTTAGACTAGAACATATATTTTCAACTTAGGTTCTTCACATTCAATAGGTAATGCATGTTCCTCCTTGACTTCATCAATATTATGTTGACAAATAGTTTTTGAAGTTGATGAAGTATCTTTTTTTGATAGGAGATCTTTACATTCGCCAGCTTGGAAAAATCATTTGTAGCTTGTTGGACCTCTATTTCCATTCTCTCTTCATTTTCCAAGAACATTTTTTTTGGCTCCTACTGAGCTCTCCTTCCCTTCCTAGGATGACATTTCATTTTTAAACCGCAAAATTCTTGGAAATTTAAATCATTACGAGTTGCTTGATTTAATCCATTGTATTCCTCATGGTATATTTCCATATCATATCTTATGTGATGTTGAAGTGCAACCAATGCTCTACGCATATGTGCCTCTCAAAGTTCCACACTTCATGCTAACTCCTTTTGGCATCGTTCCATGATGTCGTAAAGGGTGTCCATAGTTTGATCTATAACTCTTTTTCTTCGATTTTCCATTATGATGCATTAAAAGTTAGATGTATCCTTGAAGGCTGGCAAGATCAAAGCACTAATACCACTATAATGTCCCTTTTTACAATTTTTAAGAAATATATTTTATTTCATGTAATTTTCTAACTATGGAAAATTAGAAATAATTGCTGAAAATAAATGCTAAAATAGATAATCAAACCCTACCTAATATTTAGAATGAAATGAGCTAGAAATGTAAGCTAACAACATGTGACTAGTGATTTTATTTTATTTACTAGGATTAAAATACTAAAGCATACAACTAAAATCCCTAATGTTGATTGGAATAATGGATTGTTTAATTAATTAAAACCATTTATATTCCAAATCTTGAAAATTGAAAATATAATATTCATATAATTAACACCTAATAATTGCTAAGACTTCAAATCAAATACAACAGTTAGATGTAGACAAAATATTGATAAGTAGTTGATAATTAACAAATCATACACCATATGACTCAATAGTTTGACTTGTATAGAATTCTTGAATATTTTAGTAGCTATATAGAATCGTCAAACATTACTTGTTGTAGGCTTAAATTCTACTGATCCCCTTTATAAAATTTGAATTTTCATTTCTGATTTACAAGCAAAATGATATGGCAAACCAAAAGTAAAATAATGTCAAACTTTGTCCCCTTATACAATTGATGTACAATAGATGTTTGCAAATGCAAATGGAATGATAATTTAGATATTAATCAAATACTTTCTTAAAAAAAGTTGTTTAATCAATAAAATCTAAGTTACCAGATCCTCCTATTTAGCCCCCCCATACCCGACAAAATTCGTTTTGGGTTCTAGTTCGGTCTGGTTTGCTGTGGGTTCAACTAGGGTTCCTCTATGGGCCTTCGAGTTCAATGCGGGTACTTCACAAAAGGACCCACATAGAACTAGAGGGCCCACGGAATAACCTTGGTCGAACCCACAACGAACCAATGCGTACCCGAGAGGACCCACGGTAAAGGCAGCCAAAAAGGAAAAAAAACACTTAAAAATAAAACCCTAAAAATTGCATCTATTGCCTTATGTTGCCTTGGCCGACCAAATGAGATTCATTTTGCAAACTCAAAAGAGCAAAAAACACCATTTTTTGCCTCCAAGCTGAAATAGTTGATTTTTGCAAGTTTTCTCTTCTTTTTGAAGGTGGGAGCTATGAAGGAGTTCAATTGATAGAAACAAGGGAGGAATAGGTGCGCTAAGAAGATCAAACCATCAAAGGTGAGTGAATCTATCAGTTTTTTTCAAGTTTTCAATAATTTTTTTGAAGATTTTTCAAGTTTTCTAAAAAATAACTCAAGTTTTTTTCAAAAAAAGCAAGGTTTTTTTTAGTAAGCTTTTAATTTTTTAAAGAAATTTTATGCAAAATTAGGATTATAATGCCCATTTTCTTAAAAAAATTACTCATTGTATTGTTAATTTGTTTTAGTTTTTATTTATTTTAGGTTCATTACTTAATACAGAATGGCCAGTAGTTTTGCTTCAATTGGCATAGGTGCAGAGAGTCAATTTAAATATGATCTAGCCTCACCTCTTTGGCGACATATGACAATGATTCAACAACTTCCTAGTGGTAGGGGATTTTGTTTGGTGTTGTAGCCAATGTGGAACTACATATAAGAGCTCGTACCTTCAAGTGAGAGCCCATTTATGCGCTATTGGTTCACAAGGAATAAAAGTTTGCCCTGGGCCAACTAAAAAAGGGTTGCCAAAGGAGAAAATATTGTCTTATATAAAAGAACAAGAGGATGCTAACATGGCATTCAAAACATCAAAGGCTTCATTCAAACAAGATAATGAATGATTTTCCTTGAGCACTTACTTTTCCTTTATAGGTGCCATCATTCGAGCCCTCAATCACATTTCCTTTTTCCACCAAGTATTAAAACACTTTTAAATAAATTATTATATAGGCCTTATAATTGTCTCATTTAGACAATTGCTAAAATAATATTTGGGTTGTTTTAAAATATTAAAATATTTCCCTTAGCCTACAAGAAATGAAAAGAGGCTATAGGTTTTTTGTCAAATCCTTCATTTCGAGGAGACATGACTTGATAGTACAACAGCCTTCAAGTAATGCCCTCATTTGATGTATTGAACAAGATAAGGTAGAGTCATATCTTACTAATTTTGTGATCAAGATATATTAAAGTATAGCTGGTGTAAATATCTTCAAATGCTGCAGACTTAGGTTCTTCAGTCGCTGAAATAAAATGATCTTGAATAGTGTATGGAAGCCTTCATACCATAATCCACATTAGAAAAATCACAATCCACAACAAAAACTAGAAATCTTCAGCACATAGAAAAACCCAAGCTAGATTGGAAAATTTGCAATCATCAACACAATGACATTCTCTAAATGGAATTGCTCAAATAAATAAGAAAGCTTACATCCTCAAATTCGTAAGGAAATGTCATGTCCCCAAAATTTGATGCTAAAAACCCTAAACATTGGAATGGACATGATTAAATAAAATGGGTAACAAAATGCGAATTAAAATTATAAAAGGAAATATTATCGAGCTCCTGAAAATTGACATTGAACAGAGGATGAAACTCAAGCAAAAAATTGAAAATAGTGAAGAAAATGGCTAAGTATGGAGAAGAAAAAGCGCCCCAAGAGGAGATTGGCGCCCAAGAAGCCATGCCTTAGCTAAATTTTCAAAATGTCAAAGAGAAGGAAAATGTCTAAATTCATTGAACAAGCTGATTTTAGGGTTTGAAGATTAAAGCAAAAGAAAGCAAAGCTATTTCAAGCCCTAAATCTATTTAAAACATCTCTTCCTTTCAATTCTCATCATTTTTACAGGTGGTGTCCAAAGGAGAAGAGTGGAGCAGCAAATTTGAAGTTTTATTTCAAGATTCTCAAGCTCAAGGTTGCTGATTTTCATGAATAATTTTCAGACCAGCAATATAAACCCTTGCTTTTTCATGCTTTTTTCATCCAGAACATCGAATTCTTGAAAAAGGTCAAGGGTTTCAATTTTCAGCCATCTGGGTTTCTTCATCTCATTCTTCTGAAGAATTTTTGAGGAAATTTATCAAGTTGCAGCAGCTGCTTTTTCCTTGCATGTCAGTGAAATCTTCAGAGTTTGCAAATTTTGATCATTTGGGTCCTCTCAAAACAGTCTTCTAAAGAAAACCCATATCACAACTTTTTTTAAAGAAAGTTCCAAATTCTAGGGTTGACTGCTTTTTTCGATCAACCATCAGTTTTTTTCAAATCTAATCAACTGGGTTCATTCCAAATTGTATTCTGAACAAAACCCAGGTGCTAGCTTTTTCAGTAAAAATTTGAAGAAATTAGGGTTTGCTGCTTTTTCAGTCTAAATTCAAAATTTTCAAAAATGGACAATTTGGGTTGTCTTGCAATGAAATTATGAGCAAAACCCATATCTAAGAAAAATTTCCAAAAATTTGTTCGTTTGAGGCTGAAAAAACCAGCATTCTAAAAATAGAAATTTGCTCAAAACTTGTCCGAACATAGGCGAGTTTACTGTCAATCTTCAAGGTTTCCAGCATGTAGTACTCTCCCATGGGATTTAGAACCAAGTCAGTATTGTATCTCGCAGCCGTAGGCTCGATGATGTTGAGAAATGCTTTTCAAATGACACCACAGACAAAAAACTTCATCATCTCAGCTGAAGAGCGTGAAAAGGTGTGATATGAGCAAAAAGGGAAGGTAGCGGAAAAGGGTTGCGCAATATTCTTCCGTTGGAAATCAAAAGTGTCAGAAGCATAAAGTTGCAGACTTGCCAAGTTATCAATTAGTGAGTCATCTTTTCGGGCAGCGATGTTTTTCAAGAATAGAACTCATAAAGCAGCTGAAGAAGTGATTGATTCTCTAAGTTTGATCACAGAAGGCGAAGAGATCTTGGAGGATCGGAATATTGCCTTAAATAGTATCAATGCACTTGAATAGGACCCAGTTTCCTGCTTTTTAGCGGATATGATTGAGATTTAAAGTGGCTTTCATCTAGAAGCTTTCTTTCCGCTTTCTTGCTATTCTTGGAGCAATTCTTATCCATTCTTTGAAGAAGAGAAAGAAGATAAATTGTAATAGTTGGCATTTCCTGATTTTCCTTCTTTCTTAGGTGTTAGATGTTATCTTCTTCCTAGATTTAGAAATAAAGCTTGCTTGCTGAGCAAGCCCTAGATTGTAAAAGCAAGGAGATTTTAGGGTTCCCTACTCCTTTGCTTGCCTATAAATAAGAGCCTTTGCTCATTAGTTCTCTTTAACGGTTATTGTGATAGCAAATTGTTGAGTCTCTTTTAGCCAGCAAGTTGTTATTCAGTGTCAGTTCACTTTGTGTTGGAACCATGGTAGTGATAACAAAACGCTGAGCCTAAGTGCCTTCTATTGTTATTCAGTGTTGTTCAATTGTGTTTATGATAGCGAATTGTTGAGTCTCTTTTAGCCAACAAGGAGTTGTTGTAATTGCTATTCCTATTGTGGAAGGACAAGATTGCAAGCCTCTTTAGCTACAAGCTCTTGTTCCAGGCATGTTAGTAGTAGATTTTGTTCCACAAGTTTGAGAAATAAAATCATGAGCCTCCTCTTCCTTGATATAACGTCTCAGATTTTCGTTATTTGTGTTACGCTTTTGTAATCTTATTTTCATCTTACATTGAAGTGTGTAGACGTATGTTGAGAAGAGTCCTCTTAAGCCTTTGTCAGAGAATCAACCTTGTTCATTTCTAAATTCTCTTGCTCTGCGTATTACTTGAGAAGTTAGAAATGTCTTTAGCTTAAGTTAGTCGTAGTTGAAGTTCTTAATCAGAAAATCTCAGCTAGTGCGTTTGTGTTTTATAAACCTTGTGCTCTAGCTGAACCAAAAAGATAGGAAAATTAGATTTAATTTACTTTCTTTCGCAACATCAGCAAGAGAGAGCTTCCCCTCCTAATTTGAAGAGCAGTTTTACTGTGCATAGCTGTCCGTTTCAAATACACATTCCAGAGGTGCGAATTTAAACGCCAACAGAAGTAAAGCTTAATGGGTATCTAAAATGATAAGTGGCAAGTGGGTTTTCAATTTTTGAGAGTTGTGGTCAAAAAACACTATTTGCAATGCTACAAGGAGAATATAAAGGAATTGAGAAAATGTGCCAAGAAAGTGTTTTGAAGATTGGAAAGTTGTTTGAAACACTTTGAATTAAGATTGTTTGAAGTTTTCCTCCCTTCTCTGATACTAGGCTTTTCTCCTCACCTTTCATTCAACAAGGACTACCAAGGATCTCTTGGGAAACTCTAAATAGGCTCCAAGATATAAAATTAATATAGAAAAATCCAAAATCATTTTCTTGAATATCAATGGGGTTGAACATAATTTCCTTTGTGCCTTTCCCTTGGAAAATAAATTTTTTCAAATACTTATTCAAGTTACCCCCTTTTCTTTGGAGACAGTAAAAAATATCTTTGGAATTTGCTTTTGGATATATTTAGTAGGAAAATGGAGGGATGGAAAGTGGTGCAGGGGCACCATGTCAAATCATGTAAATATGGTTAAATAAGGTCTAAAGTTTGGTTTTTGGTGTGTTGAGTCTTAAAGGTCATTAATAAGGTCATAATAGACCATTGAAATCTAACTTGAGACATTTAGGGTCGGTTCTAGGAAATGTTATCTCATTTTGCAAATATTGTCAAAAATTGCATTGCAACTTTACACTTTTTTGTCATATTTGGAAGCCCAATTGCCAGGGCATTCAAAAGGTAGTTGTAATTGTTGATTGGTGTTGAGAAACATTCAAATAGACTTGTAAACCTCGAGGCAGAGGTTGGAGAGTTGGTTTTCAAGATAAAACAATAAAAGTTCCCTATTCTTCCTCGAAAATTCAGTGTTTTTCTGGTAATTTCCTGCTACAAGTTATTGTGTGAGTCCCTACAGGAGAATATTGGTTAAAAAGACATTGAATGTGATGGAGGCATGAAGTAACCTCATCTTAGTTTTTGATTTTGTTGGATTTCATTGAATTTGAAGCAACTTATAAGCCTTTTTCTGAAAATGCTTGGTAAAACCTTGTTTGAGGGTTTGATAGTGTAAAATGGAGAATTAGGCCATTCCGCCTAGTGAAACTTGTAATAACTTGGTGGAATGGCATAATTAAATGTAGGATGCTGTTCATGTGGTTTCTAAGAGAAGGGAAGGCAGGTTGAAGGGTTTTGTGTGATGCCCTAGTTGATATATCATTCAATTTTGGCCTAATTTGGTGGCTAGAGGTTAGGATTGGTTGAAAAGCTCTTAGGAAGTGATTTGTAAGGGTTCATTGAGCATGCAGACCTATTGTGATGGGTTTGACGTATTGTTAAGGTGAAATGAGACTGGGAGTGTTGAGTTTCAATAAAGCCTCTTAAAACTAGTCTAAATAAGGGTTTTGAGATTGGATGACTTGGTGAGTGTTTATCTTGATAAAGGTTGTTGTTTTTGGCTATTTGTAGCCTGGTAAAGGTTCTGCAATTGAGTTTTGGGGTTGGAAGAGTGTTTAGGTTGGTGTTGCTTTGGAAAAGTGGCCTAATTGGCTTAAGGGGCAGCGTAGCAGCAATTATTTGAGGGTATTATTTTGAAACAACCCCATCTCCCTTTTGGATATGTTGAAGTTGTACCCCAAAATTAAAATTTTTGTTACACTTATACATTTTGAAGAAATGAGTAAAAGTCTTGTTAAATCTGTCAAAAAAGGTCAAAATTTGGGTGTGCATGTCTTGCATGAAGGGTTAAAATGTAAAATTTCTAAAATTTGATGATTTGGGTCCGCTCAGAGCAACCTAATCTACAAAACCTAGATCTCAATTTTTCACCTCTATTTTTTAGGAAAACTGCTATTTTTAGAAATTTCCTAAAAATAGTAACTTTTTCTAGGTTTTTCTGGGTTTCTTTCGAAACAGATATTGGAAATTTTTTCTAAAAATAGAAAGTTGGTCTGTTAGGGTTCAAACTGATTTTGATTTGCTCAAAATACTTCCATGTCAGGCTGGTGCAGTCAGAATCTAAAAAAGATCAATTTTTCCCTAATGGGTCCATTCTGCTTTTTCAGAAGCATTTCAGGAGCTCTGAAGTCATCAATGGAGGTCAGTCGACTGCCAGGTGTCAAATTCAATGATCAAGCATCGAACAGAAAATGAGATGACGAACACGCATGTTGAACAAGGAAGAAGGTGAAAACAGTGAAATTTTGACTAAGTTTGCTTGACTTGGGTGCCCTAGGTGAAGAAGGAAGCCCATCTTTTTAGGGCACCAGATGATGGAATTAGGGTTTGAGCTCTCAGTCAAAGTTATTCAAAATCCTTCTAGCTCCGCAGCAAGTCTGACGATGCAGTCAACGGATCGTCCAGTCACCTGGAATTCGAGATCAAACGGAGTAGATTCAAACTAGAGACAAAATGAAAATTATGAAAATGTCTAAAGAGTTTCTAAGTATGGGAACTTTGGGTGCCCCAAGTGCCTAAGGGCGCCCAGATTTTTGAAGGGGCAAATCCAGCAGTTAGGGTTTGCTAAAGTGCTCAATCTCTTTAGATTTCAGTCAGCTTCGCAACGTATATCTTCGTCAGGGCATCTGACTAGTCATCCTCCGGAAAATTTAGATCAAAGTTGAGGGTATATAATGAAGGTTTCAAACTCTGAAGGTTGGAAAATCAAAAAATGGCTAAGTCTGGAGGAGTTGGGCACCCCAGAAGGAAATAGGCGCCCTTGATTTTGAGGGCTTAAACAGATGAATTTGCTAGTAGAACCTCCAGTGTGACTTCTCCAGAATAGATAAAGCTTTCCAATGAGATCACCAGCATGTCAATCTGAGTTGGCAGTCACTTGATGCAGCAGTCAGAATAGAAGGTCTAACAGAGCCAAAGTTGAAAGCAGAGAAGAAAACACCAAAAATGGCTAACTCTGGTGAAGTTGGGCGCCCCAGCTTGCCAGGGGCGCCCAAGCTTTTGAAGCCTCAAATCCAACTTTCTGACAAAGTTACTCCCAGGAGACTCCTCTTGATTTCTCCTCAGCTCCGCAATGAGCCCAACCATTAGTCAATCTGACGCCTAGAACTCCAGATCTGACAAGATCATCTGAAGAAGAGCAAAGATGAAAATGAAAAAAAAATTCTAAGTCTGGTAAACATGGGCGCTCCTGGTGAAGAAGAGCGCCCAAAATTTTGAGGTTTGAAATAATAAAATTTGCAGATACAGCCTCCAATACCACCTCGTCAGATTCAATCGAGCTATCCAACGAAGCTGACAGTTGGTCAATTCGGATCAGCGTAGCCCCCGGAATCAAGATTTCATCAGAAGATCAAAGGGAAATGAAGAAATTGAAAATCATGTAAAAATGGCTAACACTATGAAAATTCAGAGCCCCTGGAGGAAATAGGCGCCCATGAATTTGAAGGTCAAAATGAAGTTTTTAGCCAGAAGTGCCTCCAGGGTGATCTTCTCAAAATCAGTCAAGCTTCGCAATGAATCATCCAACTCGTCAATCCGATCAACCTGGAAGCCAGAGATTGAAGGTCAAACAAGGTTCAAAATTGAGGAAAAGTTGAAAACTTAAGAAAAGTGGTTAAGTCTGGTGAACTTGGGCGCCCCTAGTGAAGAAGGGCGCCCAAGCTTTTGGAGGTCAAGATGAAGTCTTTAGCCAAAGTTGTCTCTAGATGATCTCTTCAAAAACAATTACACTCCATGACGGATCATTCTATCGGATCTCAGTGTTCATTGAGCTCCTGAAAATCAAGATTGAACAGAGGATGAAACTCAAGCAAAAAATTGAAAATAGTGAAGAAAATGGCTAAGTATGGAGAAGAAAAAGCGCCCCAAGAGGAGATTGGCGCCCAAGAAGCCATGCCTTAGCTAAATTTTCAAAATGTCAAAGAGAAGGAAAATGTCTAAATTCATTGAACAAGCTGAGTTTAGGGTTTGAAGATTAAAGCAAAAGAAAGCAAAGCTATTTCAAGCCCTAAATCTATTTAAAACATCTCTTCCTTTCGATTCTTCCTCGAAAATTCAGTGTTTTTCTGGTAATTTGCTGCTACAAGTTATTGTGTGAGTCCCTACAAGAGAATATTGGTTAAAAAGACATTGAATGTGATGGAGGCATGAAGTAACCTCATCTTGGTTTTTATTTTGTTGGATTTCATTGAATTTGAAGCAACTTATAAGCCTTTTTCTGAAAACGCCTGGCAAAACCTTGTTTGAGGGTTTGATAGTGTAAAATGGAGAATTAGGCCATTCCGCCCAGTGAAATTTGTAATAACTTGGTGGAATGGCATAATTAGATGTAGGATGTTGTTCATGTGGTTTCTAAGAGAAGGGAAGGTGGGTTGTGTAATGTCCCCTTCTCGAGCATGATCAATTCAGTTGACCGTTGGCCTATTCCGGAGACCCGTAGGCTACTCGGAGGGTAAAATTAGGGTTTCCCGTTTTGGAGGTTGTTGTTGCTCAAAATTTGGAGATTGAATTGCGAATTCTTTCTGGGTTTTCAAAGAGCTTCGCAGTGGTATGACTTGCTATGCGTTCCGAGCACCTTCAAGAATTTACTATTTTTAGTAAATTCTATTTCTGGCAGTGGTCCTGTTGTTTTCGGCACAGTTGGCTCTCTTCTTCAGCCGGTTTAGTTGGTTTGTTCATTCTTGGCCTTGGGATGCTTTTTGGAGAGATAAGTCAAGTTGAATTAAAAAATGTTATATTTTAATGTTGACCCCTTGGCCTAGTGCTTCACTTCAAGTTGTTTTTAAAAGGTGGGATTTCAAGGGTGGACGCCTCATAGGAGGTAATTGAATATTTTTAAAAGGTTTTAATTCTTGCTTGAAGGGGGACGCCTATTTGATGGAGAGATGATTTTAAAATAAAGTCAAAATTAGCTTTGAAAGGGGACGCCTTTACTTGGAGGGAAATGAAGTCAAATTCAAATTTGAATTAGGGTGCACTTTCTAGAAGTTTATGGAGATTCCTTGCTGAGCTTATAAAAGGAGACCTCTTCCCTTCATTTGATTATCTTATGTCATCAGTATTGTTATGCTGCCAAAATGGTAACATGATTGCTTCGAGGAATGAATGCCTCCTAGCCTTGGCTCGACTTCTTGCTTGAAAAATAGCAACTAGTGGAGAGTTAGTAGTAAGTTGAGTGTTCTTGTAGTGAGATTTTGCATTGTAGTGGTCTTTTGCATGTTGGAGTTGATTTCTTGCATATTATATCAAATTCTGGAGTTGCTGATCATCATGGCTGATTGTAAGTTTTTGTCATAGCTTTCATAATAAAATTATTCTTGTTCTGGGTATTAATCCTTTGAGTTTCTAAGCTAGGGGCGACCATTCTTGACAAGTATCAGTTTTTATTATCATGAATTGAATTTTCTAGAGAGGAATCGCCCTTCCTTGAGGGTCGTACCATTCTGTACTTGCTTTGAAATTCGTGCAAAAAAAAAAATATAGCATTTGGGTCAGTTTTATGGTTCTTACTTGGGCGCCATCATTCTAGGAAGCTAATGCATTTTATTTGGGGTCATTTGGATGAGTCTAGTGTGAGTTGCAAGCATTTTAGTAAGGTTCTGTGTTGCTGGTTGTGCATTTTCAGTCTATGGTCTGTCATATCAGATTTAGGAAATTGCATTTTCAGTCTATGGTTTGTATTTTCCCCAAATGACAAACAACTTGCCGTTTTTAAAGTTTTTTGAAGTTATGAAATTTAAAAAACCAGACTGCTTGGCTTGTATGAGATCTTGAATTGTACATACTCCGCTCATTTATCTGTACTTAGCAGCCCTCGCACATCTCCATTCAAATATCTCGCCGAGCAGAATTTAAGGTTTCCTTCGGTTTTGTGGGCTCCGTCATAAAACTTGACCTATGTAAGTTTTGGTGATTAGAAAGTCTGATTAAGCTTTGTGGAGATCATATTCTTAATTGCAGCATTGGAGAGCTTCTCATCTTGTTCTTTGCAGGCACACTCTATTACAATTGTAAGCTGATCAGTAGTATAGTCAGCACTTCTTAATCTTTCTCTTCATGCTTTTGTAATTCCCACTGAATAAGTGGAAGAGGCTGGCTTGCCGCCTATTTACGTTTTGAATTGCATCGTAGTTCTTAGCATCTCCGCCATATGGTAGCTCCACTCCCACCTTGGGTTGGAAAGCACATGCTTGGCGTCGAGTTTACTTTCAGCATTTGTAGTTGGTAGGGATCCTCTGACCATATGTTCGTCCACCGTGGACACATTCTTGGTTAGAGTTAGTTCAGCAATGCATTAAGATCCTCTGACCATATGCTCACACCTTGTCCAACTCGGGATCCTGGTGTACATTCTTGGTTAGGGTTAATTCCACATCGTTTGAGTTTTCAAGCTAACCTTAACGGGTGCATGTTGTTTGTAATTGAATTCAAAAAATTGAAAAAATTGGTTCGGAATATTTCAGATTGAAGGGTTTTGTGTGATGCCATAGTTGATAGATCATTCAATTTTGGCCTAATTTGGTGGCTAGAGGTTAGGATTGGTTGAAAAGCTTTTAGGAAGTGATTTGTAAGGGTTCATTGAGCATGTGCAGACCTATTGTGATGGTTTTGAGGTATTGTTAAGGTGAAATGAGACTGGGAGTGTTGAGTTTCAATAAAGCCTCTTAAAACTAGTCTAAATGAGGGTTTTGAGATTGGATGACTTGGTGAGTGTTTATCTTGATAAAGGTTGTTGTTTTTGGCTATTTGTAGCCTGGTAAAGGTTCTGCAATTGAGTTTTGGGGTTGGAAGAGTGTTTAGGTTGGTGTTTCTTTGGAAAAGTGGCCTAATTGGCTTAAGGGGCAGCATAGTAGCAATTATTTGAGGTTATTATTTTGAAACAACCCCATCTCCCTTTTGGATATGTTGAATTAAAGCTTAATGGGTATCTAAAATGATAAGTGGTAGGTGGGTTTTCAATTTTTTTGAGAGTTGTGGTCAAAAAGCACTATTTGCAATGCTACATGGAGAATATAAAGGAATTGAGAAAATGTGCCAAGAAAGGGTTTTGAAGATTGGAAAGTTGTTTGAAACACTTTGAATTATGATTGTTTGAAGTTTTCCTCCCTTCTCTGATACTAGGCTTTTCTTCTCACCTTTCATTCAACAAGGACTACCAAGGATCTCTTGGGAAACTCTGAATAGGCTCTAGGATATAAAATTAATATAGAAAATTCCAAAATCATTTTCTTGAATATCAATGGGGTTGAACATGATTTCCTTTGTGCCTTTCCTTTGGAAAATAAAGTTTTTCAAATACTTATTCAAGTTACCCCCTTTTCTTTGGAGACGGTAAAAAATATCTTTGGAATTTGCTTTTGGATATATTTAGTAGGAAAATGGAGGGATGGAAAGGTAGATGGCTATACTTGGTAGGAAGATTGATGCTTCTTAAATAAGTGTTGTTTTAGGCTGCTCCTATGTACTAGTTGTCTCATATGCTAACACCTAAAACTCAAAAGTATTATCTCAAAAATTACTAAAATAATGAGATTAGTTTTTTGGAGAGGCATGGGGGATCAATTTCAATATCCTTTAGTTTCTTTAGAGAAGGTTATCTCAAATGTTAACAAAGGGGGTTTATGCCTCAAGTAGATCACTCTTTTTAATCAAGCAAGGATGGAAAAACTATTCTAGCAATTTCTAGCTAGTAACTTAACATCTTGGTTTGATATTAAGAAGAATAATATCTATTAGGATCTAATTTCAGATGCATTTAATGACCTTCCTAGAGGTTTAGTTATATGGGAAAGTATGAAGATGGTCAAAGGCATCATAGCTAGGTGCAACTTTTAGAACATCCAAAATGGAAGAGGATGGATTTTTGGAAGGATTGATGGCTTACAAATCATCCTCTGATGGATAATCTTAACTTTCACAATGCCAACCAACTAAGAGAGATCGGAATCCAAATTTATGGATTATTGGATTGAGGAGGAGATTTTTGGATGAGTTAGAACTTGAAAAGTCATCTTGGATTTAACTAGTGATGTTTCTTCTCTACAACTATCTACCTTCCTTTGAAACTGTAGGCTCATTTGGAATAACAAAGAGGTTTTATTTGGATGGATTCAAAGTGGTAGTGGATTTTATGTTGGCTTCAAAGTGGCTTCTGATGTAAGAGGGATTCTCAAGAAACCCTCTTCTTAAAGTACATTCAAACAGCCGCAACAATGCAAGAAAATCTGCAACAAGATTTCATGAATACAATTGATATTTGCAGCACAAAGTCTACACAATATGGAAATTTGATTACAATATTGTTTTCAGTCAACAAATGACTGAAGGGCAGCAACATATTCCCTTTACATAATCTGAAAATAACACAAAAACAAGCTACAACAACAAAAACAATTTATGTGCTTCATGAGCACCTCCAAATCTGCTCTTTCCTCCTACAAACAATCACTTAAAACCTTCAATCTTCAACCGTGGAGCCTTCAATCTTTAATGGATGCCTTAATATTTTCAACTTGCGACAAAAATTCTTCAAAACCCCCTTAAAGAATACCATTCCCAGCTCCTCCTTTCTCCAAACCTACAGCAACAAATGAATGCCATAACATGCATCAAAAACCCTTCTCCCAAAAATCCAAAAATTGGAGTTTTTCTCCCATTGGAAAACCTATGCCCACTTCTCCTGGAATGAATGGTTTCAATAATGGAAAAATCAATTAATGATTTTTCATGCACTTTGATAACTCCCACAAACCCAACATCTAATTTTTATTTATTTTTATCAAAAACCAACTACACCTCCACTATCTCTACTTGCTAACTTGAATAACAAAAATAATATTTATTTAATTAAATATAATTATGCTCAACCTATTCAAATTAGCCTCCTAACATGAAATTATCCTCCTAACATGAAATGCATATGAAAATTTAAAATTTAATTTTTTTTGGTTGATGGTGATAGCACTTTTTACATAGGATGCTTTTGCATCAGACACCCCAGGTAGAAATTGTTGATGTGTTTTTTGTGACCGCACCAATGTAGAATAAAGTCGCCAACGGCTACCCTATTCTCTCTTGATCAAAGTATCCAGCACGCTAAGATTGCGAGAGAGTTCGTGCGTTCAACACCAAGGTTCCTTTAATGCGAATAGTCTCAATTGGCTTGATGTGATTTGCTGGTATTTCAAGGGGACTTACGGAATTGTTCAACAGCAGAGGAAGGGGTTTTCACAATTCGACAGATTTATCAATGAAGCACGGGTTTCCTATTCTAACCATAAAGTGGTTGCAGGGTTTAGAGAGTCTAAATCTATTCCAAGTGTGGGATATGGAGCTCGACTTCAGCAAACTTCAACCGGACTTCACTTTGCCTCGCATTGGACAGCTTCCACGGAGTCGGTGCAATCTTCAGGGGAGATGACTAAAGATGTTCAAACCACCACTTGACATGAAGATACCATCACAACAACGCATACCATCATTCAAACTGTGATTGAAGTTAGGCCCACAATGTTTCCAATTGACCACACAAGGCGAACACACCATTAGTGAGCCCGCTTGTGGAATGGATAAGCGAAGCTTGCTTAGATCAAACACCACATTCCAAAGCTAACATCTACTTGCATAAAATGAAATTACGCTACTCTACACTACTTGAAGTAGAAGGGATGAAGAAACCTTGCTAGCTATCCATAACAAAGACGAATTTCACCATCAATGAAAAGATCTTTTATTATGAAATTTTTACACAACAATCTCTTGCAAAAGTTTTCAAAGGAAAACTTTCCTTCTTCAACTACACTACCAATCTATACTAAGCTACTTCTAAGTTGTCCCTCTACTCTATGTCTATCGTCTAACTCTAAGCTAATGGGATACAAATGAGGGGGAATGCCCCTTTATATAGCTGGCCAAGTCCAATGGACGGCTCAGATTACAATCAGCTGGATGGCCCAGATTGTGCCACCTCATCCCTAAACAAGATTCACCCTAAAAACCGCCACCAAGAGGAGTGGGGTAATAAATGAGCCATTAATGTCCACCATCTTCTAGAAGATTCCCGTTTGTAGATGCGTTCACACTGTTCAACTTCTAAAACTTCAAGGCTGTAACTTTCTTCCTCCTGCTCGACAATGATTTTCCTTCTTGAAGTTGTTCTTCAACTTCAAAGTACTTTGCTTGGGTTTCCATTTTTCTTTCATCCTGAGCTTTGAAAATATTTCTTCTTTGTCACTTGAGTTGGGCACATACTAAGTCTCAGCACTTAGCCATTTTCTTGCAACTTTTCTTCCTTTGGGGTTGAAATGTTGTCTTGGAGTACTTGCTTCATCGCTTCAAGTTATCGAGCTCTGGACCCGACGTTCAGCCTGTAAAACAAACAAAGAGGACATCAAAACACTTTACAATATAAATCCACTTACTTGATTTTTCACACTTTAACTTCCAAGGGTTCATCGTTTTTCCTCTAACCAACTTCATTCTCAAATTCTTCATGCCTTAGCCAAATTTCCAACCCATCTTGCATTCTGCTTGGGCGTACTTCACTCTGATATTTCATCCAACTCTGGCTCGAGAAAAATGTTTTCATCAGGAACTTGATCAAAAATTATCTAGGCATCCAACTTCAAATTCATCCGCCAAGGCATTTTTATGTCAACAACACATTTTATTCCTTGCCTTAGAAAATTTTCAAATTTTCCTTAGGAAATTTATCAATCCTATGCCTGTCCAAAAATCTCCAACCTGAAGGCCTCGGCAAAGTGTGGAAGATTTTAAAATCCATTCCTCATTGCAAACGTCCAGTACCCAGAAGAAAATTTTCTTCAGAACGTGTCGAATTCATGGGTATACAATGAACGGGTTCATTTAATTTTTCTTGAATTTTGAACCTTAGAAAATAATTTTCAACAAATTTATTCTTGTTCTTCAATCTTGAAGTATTTCTTTGCTCTGACTTGAAGATTTTGATCAACCCTGCGAAGCTGGCATCCTCTAACCTCTTCCCTGCCGATTTATCCATGCCTCTGAAAATTTCATCTTCTCCATCAGACTTAGGCATATTTTCTTCTAGAGGTGGAATTTAAATATTTATACTTAGAAAAAATATTCTATCATTTCATCACTTGCTTGGGCGCATTTAAGCTTTAAATTTAAATGACTTAGAAACTTTTCAAGTCCCTTCCAACCTTCCAAGGCACAAATGAGGTCCTCTACATCAAGTGTTAGCACTTAACATTTTTCAAAGCTCCACAAGCAAGTCCAGGCGCACCAATAGGGGAGAGCCTCAAATTTAAAAGTCTTAGAATATATTTTCAACCTTTCTTCAGTCAAAGGAGCATATGACTGGCTGAGCTTTGAGTTTTTCACACTTAGACATTTTTAAACTTACTTCTCCAGCCTAGGGCGCAAATAACCCCTTGTGCTTTCATTTTTATTTTCCTTAGCCAAATTTCTAATCACCTCCTCCCTCTCAAGGCGTATTTGACATAGTGAACTTTAAATTTTCCATGCCTTGAATATTTTTCACCTTCTTGAGTTAAGGCGCATTTGGAGTCCTGAGATTCAAATTTGAAGGACTTCGAAATTTTCAAGACCTCCTCTTCAACCTCAAGGGCGCATTTAAGATGTTGAACTTCAAATTTTGAATACTTAGTGAAATTTCATCATCCCCCCTTCTCCTCAAGGCGCATTCAGGGTGCTTAGAAAACTTTCATCAACCTTCAGCTTTTAAAGGCGTTTTTCACTGGCCGGACTTGAAAATTTATCAATTTAAGTGAATTTTATGCTCTTTGCCAAATTTGGAGTAATTTGCTCATGCCAACCCTAGCTTGCCCTAACTTTCTATTTTTAGAAAGTTCTCCACATTTTGTACTTTTAACTGACTTTTGACTTTGAAAGGCCTGATTTTGCTTTGTTTCGAACCCCGAGACATGGTTAAGCTGCTGGTGTATGATGCCAGTCTACGCCTGCTATTTTTAGAAACTTAATAAAAATAGCAATTGCTCAGAATGTCTTCAAATTTCACATGCTAAATGCCTGAAGTGTGGTGATCGTGGCTGGATGCTGCCTCTGTATGATTGTCATGTTTTGCCCTTAAATTTAGGAAACCCTAATTCCTCTGCACCAACTTGCTAAAAATAGTAAGTGCCTGGTTTTCCATCCTTTGCAACTCCATTTGTTTTGAAATTCGTGCCATGGGGTCCTTATCATTTGCTTGACCTGTTCATACTGAGACTTCGTGCCGACCTGCTATTTCTGGCATGTTTCTGGAGTGGCTTACTATTTATAGCAGCTGCTTGATTTTGAGACTTCCACTACTCCGTTTGAATTGAAATTTGAACGCTGTGATCCTTGTAGGTAAACTTGCCTGTCGACACCAACACTTGATGCTGACTTTCTATTTTTAGCCAGTTTCTGGAACGCCTTACTATAAATAGTAAGTGCTCCGATTGCCTTCAAATTTTACCAACAGACTCCTTGGAAGGTGTTGATCATGGTGGGATACTTCAATTTTGGAAACTTTGACGTTTGACCCCTCATTTTGAGTCCTGAAGCTCAAAACCCTATTTTTTTTGCATGTGCCTCAAATAAGCTTTGTTCAATTCCATTTCAGTTGCATGTTACCATGTTTGTGATTTTGAAGTGCCGAGCAGCTGCCAAAGAGCACCTGCTAAAAATAGAAAGTGGCTGAAAAAGTGACCAACTGGCTGTCAGATGATTTTGCATGTCACATCGCCCGATAGATCTTGAAAAACCCAGAAAAATCCTAGCACTGGCTAAAAATAGCAAGTTTATGAAAAGTGACCAGTTCTGCTTGCATGTTACACCGTTGTGAAGCTCTTGGAAAACCCAGGAAGATTATGCCGACATGCGTTGAGAAAACTTGCATGCAAACCCTAATTACAGCCTCCAAAGGCTGAAAGTTGAAAGTTGTTGTCCTATCTTGCATGTCATGTCACCGCGAAGGTCTTGAAAAACCCACAAAGAATATCCATACATGCATCTGAAAATTTTGCATATAAACCTCGGAATTTGCTCTGGAAGCTGAACTGCTAAAAATAGCAAGTCACCCGTTTCTGCTCAAATTTTGCCAGTAATGAGGTCAAAGTGTTCAGAATGTAGTGCAGTTGTCAAAACGTGAAAATCTCGAGAAAACAAACTCCAAATTGACACTTACTAAAAATAGAAAAGTTGCCAGAATTCAGTGAAAATTTAGAGGAAGCCTATTTGAAGCATCCTAACAGCAGTGCTGAGCTCAGAGATTGATTAACCAACTCAAATTGACCCCAAAGTAGCCTGAAGAGTGTAAACCCTAATTCATTAAAAATCCTTCCAGACTTGGCCAAAATTCAAACATGGGTCAAATGGTAAGTACACCAGATAGAAAGGACAGACCGAGAGAGACAGACCAAAAAGCAAAGCCAAAAGACCCGAATGAAGCGAAAATTAAGGGGTCCCCATTTGAAATGGGGCAATGTGTGAAAAGGTCACAACAGAAATAAATGTTTCATGAGTTGCACTCAGAAACATTTTTAGACCCTGTGTCTATCTTGGATCCACCTCATTTCCTTTTCCACTAGAATCTTTATGTGCACCACTTTCTACAAACTTATAATATTACCATGTTTCATCCTTCCTCTACTATCTGCCATGTAATTCAAAGCATCAAATTTGTTTTCCAACCAATATACTTCATCAAAATCAGAATTAACAATTAAACTTATAACTCCTTCATCAAAACAAATGTGTTTCTTTGCCTCATTTTCTGTTCTACCTTTTCCATCTCTTTCCATCATGTCTCCTTCATGAAATTCCACTATTTAAATGCCTTCTGAAAGGCATGAAACTGCTGAAACCTGGTTTCCTTCACTTAAAACAGCACTAGTACTACCATCAAAAGACTCAATTTCCACATTTCCTGACAAGGAATCATGATCACTAATCAAAACATTTTCATCTCCACTGTTCTCAAACAAGGATTCTTCAGAAAACTCTTCATTAATCTTCACACTCCACTCTTCCAATTCAACTTTATCAAAAGTAATTTCTACTACAACAAACTTATCTAATCCTTCACTCTCTTTCTCATCAAGGAAATAATAAAATCAGATTTTACCTTACCCTCTGCTGCTACCTTCATTCCACTTAAGATTTCTACTTCAATCTGAGTCAACAAATCACCTTTCTCATCTTCATCATAGTTAGTGTTAGCAAAGCCAACATATTCATGCTTCATACTATCTAAAAGTTTGATTTCATCAACCAAACAAGAGCTTGCATTGCTGCAAACCTTACCCATTTCTTCTTTGAATAATTTCAAATTGTGTTTCACTCCATCCTTCGTCAATGTGTATGTGTTGGCATAACCATCGTGTACCGCCTTCCCGTCAAATTACCAAGGCCTTCCTAACAAAACATGAAAAGCATTCATAGGAATAATATCACATAAAATTTCATCTCTATAACCTCCTATATTAAGATTTCCCAAACTTTGTTCGTTGATCAAAACTCTCCTATCATCATATAGCCATGCTATCCTATACGGATGTGGATACCTTCTTCTCTCTAGTTGCAATTTTCTCGCCATCTCTTCGGAAACAAGATTGTTTGTGCTACCTCCATCTATGATGGCATTACATACCTTGTTTTGGCACTTGCATCTTGTTCTAAACCAACTTTTTTTTTTAATTGATTTATCATCTTTATTCAGCGAGGTTTTCTTGGCCATTAAAGTTTCACCATCTTCTGCTTCTTCGTAATTTGATGATCTTACATCTTCTTTATTCACATTTGCTGCCATTGCATTATTTTCAGACCTCTTATTTGTCCTCTCTTGTTCTGGACACTCATAAGATCTATGTCCTCCACATCTAAAACAAGTTCTTTTATAATTTCCTCTTCTAGATCCTCTACCTAATCTTTCTCTACCTCTTGGATTTTGATCTCTAGGACCATATGATTCATCATACTCTGAGTTTTGCTGCTGCCTTGGTCTTCATTTTTCTGATTTTTCTAATTACTATCATCATTCATGTAAAATCTTCCTCTAGTCCTTCCTCCATTACCTCTTTCTCTTTGCTTACTTTCATATCTTTTGTTCATTCTATCCTCAATCTTTAAGGAAATCTAATAGGCATCTTCCATTGTGAAAACTCTCACCAAAGTCATCTCCTCTTGTATGCTTGGCCTCAAACCATTAATGTATCTTGCAACCTTCTTAGTTGCTTCAGCATGTCCTGTTCTAATCAGGATCCTATGAAACTCCATATATTCTTTCACTGTTTTGGTCCCTTATTTTAACCCTTGCATTTTTTTGAGCAAATCAAGCTCATAATCCACTGGAATGAATTCTCTTTTCATTTTCTCCACCATTATATCCCACTTAGAAATTTTATTCTTTCCTCTCCTTCCTCTTTCCAATAGAATCTCTCTCCACCAAATTGAAGCACTTCCTTTCAATTTGATTTTTGCATACCTCACTCTATTAGGATCCTCAACTTCTTCAAACTCAAAGAACTCTTCCATGTCATTGATCCAATCCACTAACTCTTATAGATTCAAATTCTCATTAAATGTAGGAACATCAAATTTCGGTTTTTTCCCATCCTTGATAGGGCAATCAACAATGGGTCATTGGCAACTGCTACTGCTGCACCTCTTTGTTCACTTGTTTGGTTGGCATCCTCCTAGGTTTCTTCTTCTTCATCACTTATTGGTTCTCTTCTCTGTGCAAACCCTCTTCTAATTTCTTCTTGTAATGCTTCCACCTTCCTTCTCAAGGCTCTAAATTCATCACCATGGACAACATTCTCATTTCTTCCTCTACCCCTACCACGTGGGGCTCGTCTTGCATACATTTTCTACATACTCCTAAGCTCTATCCTGGTGCAAACTACCTCTCTTCGATGGTCTGTTCATACACTTAGAATCTTCTAGCTCTAATACCACTGATGTAAGAGGGATTCTCAAGAAACCCTCTTCTCTGGAATTACATTCAAACAACCACAACAATGCAAGAAAATCTACAATAAGATTTCATGAATACAATTGATATTTGCAACACAAAGTCTACACAATATGGAAATCTGATTACAATATTGTTTTTAGTCAACAAATGACTAAAGGGAAGCAACATATGCCCTTTACATAATCTGAAAATAACACAAAAACAAGCTACAACAACAAAAACAATCTATGTGCTTCATGAGCACCTCCAAATCTGCTTTCTTCTTCCTACAAACAATCACCTAGAACCTTCAATCTTCAACCATGGAGCCTTCAATATTTAATGGTTGTCTTAATCTTTTCAAGCTGCAACAAAAAGTCTTCAAAACCCCCTTAGAGAATACCATGCCCAGCTCCTCCTTTCAACAAACCTGCAGCAACAAATGAATGCCAAAACATGCAACTAAACCCCCTCTTCCAAAAATCCTAAAATCAGATTTTTTCTCCCATTGGAAAACCTACACCCACTTCTCGTGGAATGAATGGTTTCAATAAAAATCAATTAATTATTTTTCATTCCCTTTGGTAACTACCACAAACCAAACGCCCAAATTTGTTTTTTCTGATTTTTCCAAAAATGCAACTACACCTCCACTATCTCCACTTGCAAACTTGCATAATCAAAATAATATTTATTTAATTAAATATAATTATGCTCGACCTATTCAAATCAGCCTCCTATCATGAATGCAAATGCAAATTTAAAATTTGAATTTTTTTTTTGTTGATGTTGATTTCACTTTCATCTAGGATGCCCCTGCATCATTTCTTCTCTACAACTATCTACCTTCCTTTGAAACTATAGGCTCATTTGGAATAACAAAGAGGTTTTCTTTGGATGGCTTCCAAGTGGCAGTGGATTTTACATTGTCAAAGAAAGGTATTGAAAATTGGTTATCCCACTAAATGGAATTCATAGCTCCGTTTCTTGGGATAAGATCTACACTTCTAAGGTCTACCCAAGGAAAACTCTTGCTTTGGTTAGTTTACCATGCTAAGAATTTTACTTGGGAGCATCTCAAGAGGAAGGGTTTCTATGGTCCTAGAAGATGTCCACTATGTTTTGCCTACTCTTGGAGGAAGGGTTTCTATGGTAGTATCTTCAATTTGTGTCTTCAAAATGTACTCTTGGAGGCAACGAACCATCTTGGCAAGTTTGAGAAATGTAAAGGACTGAAAAGAATAAAGTTGCTGATTGTTTGGCTAACTTGAGCCTCAAGGAAGGTTTTCATCATTTCTCCAAGGATGGCAATAGCATCTATGACTTTGAAATTTTTAATGATTTTTCTAAAATACTCAATGAAGATAAAAAGAGTGGTTTGCTAGGTTATTTTAGAACTTTCCTATTTTGAATCACATTTGGTTGAGATCCCTAGTATTGAGGATTTTGGTTTCTTTTCTAATTGCAATTCTTCTTGCCCCCAGCTCAAAAGCCTCTCTACCTCCTTGCTTTTTGTATCTTTCCATCCTTTTGCCTCAATGGGCTCAACTTTGCTGGCTGGTTTGATTTTTCCCTCTATTGTGTTGAGTGTTTAGAGGTTGCTATGATTAAATAAACCTTATCCATGTCACACTTTTATGGGAAGTTACTTTTGGTACCTTTTGAAGCTTGCAGGTTGAGTCTCCCCTTGCGCCATTCTTGTTCATTGTGTCTTCTTCCTTATTGCCAGGTATTACCTACTTTGTCGCACAATGGTGTTTCTTGTTTGGATATAGTTTATGTGCTGAGCTCTTTTTTGGTCATTTCTGTTGGCCTTTAGGTTTTCCTACATCTTTCTTTGGCACTGCTTCTAGGTCTGCACCCCATCCCATGTTGCTGTGATTTTCTTTGTTACTTTCCTCTACTTTCCTATCTCTCTCTGAGGTTTTTCATGCTATTGTAATCCGCTGGTGCTTCCACAGCCCATGCCTATCACTCTTCTGCCTCTGATTCTCAACTCCAAACCGGTGGTTTCTCTTACATCCAATTTCATGAAAAGGTGGATTCTTCATATGGGTGAATCCGGGATTGATCAAGATGTGAGCAATGATAGACCAGATCAGCCTACTCCCAGAAAGACTACAGCTGAAAATGGGTTTGTTTCTCTTTCAAGATCCTAACTCAAATGCAAACCAAAACTTATTTTCAAGAGCATTCTCCTAGTAAGAAAACCAAAGTTCCTTTTGATCATGTTAGAAAGTGTAGTGCAGCTCCATATAGAAGCTCTGACCTAGTGTCATGTCTCTTCTCTAGGAAATCAACTCAAATTGGTTGATTTTTTTTCAAGAGCTTAGACATGACCGAACCACAGCCCAATACCTCATAATTTCAATTCACGAGCTCTTGGATAACAACAATATTGACCTTTTCCAGCTACAACATGAAGTGGAATGTATAAGAAGGTTACTTGAAGACACTCAGATACATTAAATCATTAAATGCTATCAATATTAACGTTGGTGATATTGAGGATATTTGGGAAGATCTTCATGCTATGAAACATGAACCCTGAAGTCAATGCTATTAATACTATGAATTGACTAGTCTGGAGAGGTAGATCCACCATTGGATCTTTCATAAAGGCCGCAGAGAGTCAGGAACAATGATCAACACCCTGATGTCAAATCGGATATTTTCATGAGAGTGTTTAATTTTCTTGCTGTTCTTGTTGATAGTTTGTTAGTGACAAGGATCTCGGATCTAAGTCACATCTTTGACAAAGCTTCTTTTAATAATGGCATTTATGCCCTGTTGAAATAGTTATTTTAATTCATCAAAAAAAGCAACAAAAAAATCAATGTACATCTATCCCAAATATAAGAGTAGTTGGTGTCCCTGCCAAACATTATTCTGGTAACTGGTGAGGTTCAGATACGACATGCAACTGAGACAAGGGAAGTTGAAACTCACAGCCCAACGACAGCCACAGAAATGGAAGATTTAAGAATAATTAGTAAAATTGAATCAAGGGATTTCTACATCTGTTTTTTATTAGTTGTTGCTTTCAGAATCTTCAAATTTGTCACGCAAATCCTAAATCTTTAGTTGAAAACTTGAAATGAATTGGCCTATTTTTATACAGGTTTGGTCATATCCTACAGTGCTACATCTCCATCTGTTCTCGCCAATAACTGATAAAGACAGCCACTTGTCCATTGATAGAAATCTGTCCACATGCAGATTCTTCTATGAATCATGTCTTTTAGTATCCATCACCGTGGAGTTCTTCTAATTTGTTGATCAATATTTTTAATCTCTATTATAAGTGTGAACTGCATTTATCTTTTCTGCTTGGTGTTATGAATTTCTTCTACGATTTTATTATCATCCCTAAACAGCCAGAATCACTTTTCAAAAGCTTCTTTTGATTCTTTCTATGACTTCAAATGACCTCTCTCAATATACCAATCAATTGATATATCCCTTAGGTTTGTTAGAAATAACCTCAATCAATGCACTTCATCAACCTGCCTATTATTTGACAGTGTTTAATGGGATTTAATGGTAATTTTAGTTTCCATCCTCAATAAAATTTGCAAATTTTGTCTGTCCGCTGGTGATAGACTAACCATTATAAATGGTTTAGTTTTGACAAATATAAATTAGTGACTCAAGTAATCTGGTCACAATCTCTGGTGATCTTCAGTGTGCAAGATCCTCCTTTAGTGAAGAGTGTGGGCAGCTCCGTTGCTGAAGTGCCCTCCCTAGCATCATTGGAAATGCCTCCAATCTCTCCTGCTAGGCCTGAAATGCTAATTGCAACTTCCCTATTAACCTCCCCCCATTGGCCTTCAATTTACTTCTTGCCAAGGATAGCAAAATGTCTATATTGCTGGTCTCTAACAAAGGAGTATATTCTCTGAGATAGTGATTTGTTTCTTTTGTCTGACACTAAAGAAGCGACAAATAGGACGGATGTCTCTAAAATTATTTTCAACCATTCAAATATTAAATTTAAACAAACAAGATATAATTTTATATATAACACACTTACAGTTTCAATTTTGGGAATTGGATTAACGAGTTTCTTGATAGCAGCTCTTTGGCATGCATCATTGAACGCAGCCCTTTGGCTGCAAGGCTCTAGCATACATCTGCTGATTGCATCTCCGACACCTGTTCTTGAAAGCAGCTCTCTAATAAAATTATTGCCAAGCATTCAAATATTAAATTTAAACAAACAAATAAAGATGAAATTTTTAGATGTAACACACTGTTACAGTCTCAATTTTGGGAATTAGATTAATATGTTACTTGAAAGCAGCCCTTTGACATACGCCATTGAAGGAAGACCTTTGGCTGCATGTCTTTGGCATATATCTGCTGATTGCAACTCTGTTACATGTCCTTGAAAGCAGCTCTCAACTCTTCTCTCTTGCTGGGTTTTGCATCCTTGCTACTCCACCCTTATTTCTTTGTTGATTATCGTTCCAATTTTAAAAATAAAACTGCAAAAAGGAAATTTGAAAAAAATTACAATTGCTCAAGCCTTGTTCTGAAATGGACACGGGCATTGGCATTTCTGCTGTAGAAGTATGTTTCCATTGATATTCCCAACAGCCTCAAAAGACTAAACAGAGAGTAGTGACTAGAAAGTTCTTGACCTACAATTGAAAAGCAAATGATGATAATAAACTTCCCGAATCCCTCCTATTGACTTCATACTGATAACGTTTCAGACAAGAAAAAATTCATACATTTGTTTTGGACTCTATACAGCTGTCGGAAGAAAGTGTTCAACGGTTGCATAATTGCATGCAACTGTAGAGTGGAAGTATACAGCTGTTGAATGACAACATAAAACTATTATAATTTTCATCAATGAGCAATTGTTTGACAGTACACAGGTATAGGAAAGTATACAATTACAGATTGAGTTGTACAGCTTTAGAAAGAAAATTACGAAGAAAAATAACAACCGAGATCATAAATAGAACACAAACAAAGCACATAAGCTGGTAAAACACCACGAAGTTAAAAAATGGGGAAGAGAAGACGAAAAAATATAGATAAAACAAAAGGCGAGAACAGGGCGAGAACCATTCGATGTGCATGAGTAGGACTTATGAAAGGAGGACTACTAACAGACAAAGGAAAGAGGCAGGAGAGACAACTAAAGGTGGGTCAAGATAGAAGATGGAGGGAGCACTAGAAGGGGGGAGAAACAAGAGAGGCTAGGCTAGCAAGGAAGAGGAGGAGAGCCCATGCGAGAGAGAAGGGAAAAGCAAGAAGAAGGTGAAGATGATAGCACAGGGGCCAAGAGAAATGAGGAAAGGAGGGAAGCATAGTTGCAGGGAAGGAATTAGTTCCGAGGGGGTGCAGGAGGGGTTGCCACATTGAACTCAACTGCCACCCCTCATTGTTTACTCTTCATTCTAATAAAATTAATACTTTGAAATAATGAACAAATAGAGGGGCAACGTCTACCCAGCCAGCAGAATGCACATTGGGCTGTATTTATTAATTAATTGAAAATAAGAAATGCATTGTATTTGTATTCTGATTTTTAATAAATTAATAATTAAGTTCAAATATGCTGCATAGACAATATGCAAATAGAGTAGTAAAATGTATCTTTGTTCACACATGAAGATATTATAGAAGTACATCAAAGATTATCTATCAAAGATCGGATTGATTTTCTTGATTATTGATTGCCAAGTAAAATATAGTCAACAAACAATTAATGCATGGTCAAATATAATTATATTAACAAAATACTATTAAGGTATTGTAAGTTGATTATATTAACCATCGGAAAAAAAGTTGTCTTCTAGATGATAAATAAAACAAGTAACCAATTAACATTAAGTTTTTCCAAACTTGTGATGACATTGTAGAGCAAGGAGGACCTTTGGGCTAATGCTTCTTGTTGGTAGCTAGAACAACCTAACCATTCTACAACTAGTGAATGTTTCACAATGAAAGATGGATGATTATCTATAGGGGTGATTGCAGTTGGAAGGTAAAAGAAGAATTGATGGAGATATGTGTGAACATTAACAAAATAATCATAGCTAGAATATAGGCTAGTGTATGGAGAATGCATTCACTGATAGCCATAAAATTTAATGAATTGTTATTGAGGACTATTGTCACCCAGAAGTGCACCCTAAGCAAAGTTATAAAAATTGAGCCTTCTGGTGAAACATGGGATCATTTCAAGGCTGTGGGTCACCTAAAACTGAAATGAACCTCCGGAGAAGGCCGACCTCCTTTGGTATCACCTAAAATTACTGATCTTGTAAGGAAAAGGGAGAAGGAAAAACATAAAAATGGAAATTAAATCCTAAGGCGATACATCGAAATGACAGGAACAATGAGATACTCGATTTACACTTGAATACTGGTGACAGCCATGGGACTGCACAACAAGATCTTGTGGATCACGCATACAAACAGGTTTGACATGCACATGCCTTCGAGGAGGAAAGGCAGATTTTCACAAACTAGAAGCTCATGTGCAAGATTGAGTAAACACAGTTTGTAACCTACATGATACTACTTCTGCAAAGAAAGGCACGACATGAAACAAAAGCTATAAGGAAAGAGAAAATTTCACTAAGTAGCTTAATGAATCAAAAAAGAATGCACAATACTTCACAAGAATCAGAAGGCAAAAAGATGGATCATCAATGGTAACCAAGGTAGATTTTGTATATTATGTTCTAAATTGAGTTACAGAAACGTGCTAGTCTGAGAGAGGACTGCAAAAGGGTCACAGACTTCAGAGAAGCATACATCAGAACTTTCTACAAAAAGGAAAAAAATCCCTTATATATCAAAGAGTGTCGGCCCCTTAGGGCTTACAAAATATCAGTCTCAGAAAAGATCTTTCCTTTAGATTTTTTGATTGAAATTAATGTTGCACCCTGCATGTCCTGTTTGCCCATGTCGGTGAAGAGACATTCCCCGGAGAAGTGCTTAGATCTTTCACAACATTAACCTCTAGTCCTCGTGTCCTCCTTTAAATTTCACGGTCAAGCTACTTTGAATATCCCCGAGCTCATAGCAGAATCGCGTCGATTCACATTCTGTTGATTCTCTTGGCACTGGTCAAGCTGCCAATGATTCACCCGTAGCTCTCCTTGATTGGCTGCATTTTGTGCCACGTAGATTCTTCGGGCAGTCAAAAGCTTCTCTTGTAGAATCGCATGTCGGTGAGACACTAATTATGTCTCCCGATGCGATTATACCTTCCTGTGATTATCAACATAGCTTGAAACCGTTGATGAGAGCTCTTGTCGAGCCTGAAGAGTCATACCGATATCCTTGAAACCATCGGCAAGACACAAAACTATTGCCAAGACATTATGTCAAAAATCCCCACCCTTAGCGAAGGCACTCCGTTTCGGCGGGACTCCAATCGGTTGCTGAGACATCATAGCGATGACCCCTCCCTTGGCTTGGGCTCCAGGATTTCACTCGGTGAGACCTTCCTGGGATCGGGTAGACCTTTCTAGCGAGGGGGTCATAGTCATACCAATGCCCGCTCACGTCGTTGAGACATCATCAAGTTGGAAAAACATTGTTCCAACGGCTGGAGGTTACGGTGATGCTATCTATATCGGAGAGACCTTCTGCATTCGGCGAGACCCTATGGTGAGACTCAACCATTCTTATTGGGCTCAAACATCCTTTCGGCAAGACTCCAAACCCTTGGCAAGACATTGTGTCAATATCAAACCTTCAATCCACCAAGCTGTCCTTTTGTTGTCGGCGAGACTCCTGCCGAAGGCAACACATATTGAACTCCCCCTTTTTCTTTCAGCGAGATCACCTCCATTCGTCGAGACCTTACGGTGATTCCTCCACCCTTCGCCGAAACCATTAACTCCAACCGAGGCTCTTCATCTATCGGCAAGACACTTGAGTGTTGGTGAGAGATCTCACCGAAAGAAAAACGCTAACCCGAGACCCTCCATTCCATCGGCGAGACCTTCTGTCTTCACTGAGACATTATGGCGAAGGCACCAACCTTGGCTGAGACCACGAGAAAGTTAGGGAGACCTATGGCGATATCTCTTACACCTCTTCGGTGAGACTTTAGATCGTCGGCGAAACTCTGGAGCGAGGTCCCTACATTACACCGAAGACATCTCTTTCGCTAAGACTCCACTCCGTCAGCCAGACCTCTCATCGATATGACTTTCCTTGGCGGGACCACTGGCTTTTGGGGAAACATGTTTGGTCGTTGGGACTTCATGGCGAAGGCATCTCCCCTCGCCGAGACATCAGCCTTTCTCGTTTCGCTGAAATATCTCCCTGTCGGCAAGACCCTACTCCGATACTTGCATCCTTTACCGAAACCGCCTTCTTTGTCGCAGCTAGTCGGTGAGACCCAAAGAAGTCACCAAGACTTCACCCCAAAGGAAAACTCCTGCCGATATGCATATCCTTTGTCACCGGGACGATGATCGGTGTCTTGCCGAAGGCAAACTATAGGTGTATTCCACTCGCCGTGACATTCCTGGAGTCTTGCCGATAGGCAACATAGAAGCATATCTAACCAAATGCATGATGGGTCAGGGAGACCCAGATAATCTTATGCTGATAGGATCCCCAATGTGAAGCATCAGACCTGATGGAACCCCTGCTAGTCGGCAAGACATCTGGAAGGTCTTGCCGACTTTCTCCTTAAAGGAAAAATATGCCAAACCTGAATGAAGCCGACCTTCCAACTAAGCTCCCTGTGAAATGTCAGTAGATGCAGGACCTAACCCTTAATGGAAATATCCCATCTGGCCCTTATGAACATTTGAAACATAATCTGTCTTACCTGATTGAGCCCATAGGTGAAAATTGGGTAACATTTCTGGCGACCTTTGTTGGATGTTTGCCTGCTAAACATGGAAACTAGTAGCCTAGGCTTATCCATTGGGCATGGAGTCATTGGGAAAACTCAGGAACAGACTTGGAGTAGCCTTGTACATGAATATGGTACATTTGTAACTCAAGAACATATCACTTTAAACATTATTGAAAACAGGAAACTACGGAAGGGAAAACTATCTAACTGTGTTGAAACAACACTTAGGGAATAAAACCTATAACTAAACCTATTCTACCCTAAACTAACCAGCAAAGAAGCTAGTCAAACAAAACCATTCACAAGATGGTTGAAATAGCTACCCTTTCTCCTCAATATGCAATGACTCTCAAGCTTAATGGCAACTGAATAAAAAAGGTACACTGAAAAATGTTTAAAAATGCAATGCACTGCCTCATGAAAGAGGGTAACAAATTTACTTACCTCTTTAAACTGATCATATGCATTTGTATTCAAAGGAGGATAAGTAAATTGCACACACTCTTTTTCGACTGCAAGTATATTTTTTATGCCACTTTCAATTGTGTCTCCATATATGAGTGCTTGGTCAACCATTGGCACCTCATCAAACCCCATCTGGGATAAATCTCTGATCAGACAGCCCCTTGTAAAAACAAAATTTGAGCTCTCCTTGCTGGTCTCTTGCCCATTGACTATTGTTTTATAGCCTTGGCTGGAAAAGTCTAACCCCTGTGACTGACCTAGAGAGGAAAAAGAAGGTTGTTCAGTAAGCTCGAGTTGTTCATGATTAACTTCATCAAGAGGTAATAGTTCAGCACCCAGATTAGTACAGAAAGCTTCTAAATCATCCCAAAACATATCCTCTTCAATGGCTTATTTACTCCTCTGAACAGAAGGACTAATTGCAAGCCTAATACAGTTCTCATCTAGCTTTGGTAGAGCATCAAAAACACCCTCTTTGCAAGATAGTAAGTCTAGTTCAGGGACTTGTTCAACTTGATGGGTATTTTTATGCACATCAAAATGTGGCTCTCCTTGAACAGGGCTACTTAAACCTCCTTGTTCGCGAGTAAAGGCCTCAAACTCACCTTCACCTTTATGCAACAACGAATCAGCATTACCTCCATCGACCTCATGTTGGTCCAATTCTTCATCCTTGTCAATGAAGTAAGGCAGCTGATCAGATGAGAAGATCAACTCTTCCTTTTGATTCTCAACTATGTCCATTACAACAAGCTGCTCAATCTGGTTCTCCTCACCTTCTTGCAAAAGTTTAGATTCCTCATTTTTCAGTGTTGGGCAAAACTCGGCAATTACCTCCTCCCCATCAAGCTGAGAGAATAGAGATAGTCCCTTATCCCAAGTTGTAGATTGATCTTTCTCAACAGCTACTCCCATTTTGTCTTCCTGCTGCTCAATCCTTTGTTGCTGCAATTGATAACACCTTATAGCTAGATGTAAAGGATTTGCATTCTTAAGCTCTTTCCAGAGGATTAACTTATCTTGATCAGTAGGTTGCTCCTCCTCTACCTTCTGAACATTAGAGCTTAGTTCTATTTGAAAGTCTGATGATGGAGTCTCACAGGGTTGAACGCATGTTCCCTTCCAACTTGGAATTTCAAAACTGGAAGGCTGACTTGAAAACTCAGAAAGTAAGCTTTGCTTAAAACTTGAAAAATTGGACCTGGAATCTCCTCTTGAACAGGCTAATGTGGAATATAAGGAGCTACTTGGACCTCATGCCTCTGTGTTTGGGCAAGGAAAAGCTTCATTTGCTCCTCTTTTGTAGCTAATTCTCTCTCGAGCCTATTCTCAAACTGTCTCTTTTGCGTCAGTAATTCTTGCTCATGAAGGTAGGCCTCATAGGCCAACTCTTCTTGTTGTTGATCACACTCATGCTGATTTTCAATTTCTTCAAACTACTTTTGGAAATACAAGGACATACTCTCTATACTCATTTCATCTAAATTTTGAGGCTCATATGAAGAATAAATCTGCTGATTGGAGATAAAATAACCCTCCTAGGGTTGTTGATGAGCATAAGCGTGTAGCTGCTGAACTTGTGCAGGGGTGGGTGGGTAGGCCAATTGAGCCTGCTGGTAACCTGCTTCATGAAATGGAGAATGGTAAGACATATTGCCATGAAACCAACACTTAGACTGCTGAAACCAGCTACTTCAGGCTTGGAGTCGCCAGGTATGTTAAAAAATTACCTCCAAAGGTAGAAAATACTGTTGTACACACCAAGCAGCAGTAATACATGGTACAAAAGAGACTGACGAAGTCAGTTCTTCGTCCCACCAAACGTGCCAAAAATTGTTGTCACCCAGAAGTGCACCCTAAGCAAAGTTATAAAAACTGAGCCTTCTGGTGAAACATGGGATCATTTCAAGGTTGTGGGTCACCTAAAACTGAAATGAACCTCCGGAGAAGGCTGGCCTCCTTTGGTATCACCTAAAACTACTGATCTTGTAAGGAAAAGGGAGAAGGAGAAACATAAAAATGGAAATTAAATCCTAAGGTGATACACCGAAATGACAGGAACAATGAGATACTCGATTTACACTTGAATACTGGTGACAGCCATGGGACTGCACAACAAGATCCTGTGGATCACGCATACAAACAGGTTTGACATGCACATGCCTTCAAGGAGGAAAGGCAGATTTTCACAAACTAGAAGCTCATGTGCAGGATTGAGTAAAACACAGTTTGTAACCTACATGATACTACTTCTGCAAAGAAAGGCATGACATGAAACAAAAGCTATAAGGAAAGAGAAAATTTCACTAAGTAGCTCAATGAATCAAAAAGGAATGCACAATACTTCACAAGAATTAGAAAGCAAAAATATGGACCATCAATGGTAACCAAGGTAGATTTTGTATATTATGTTCTAAATTGAGTTACAGAAATGTGCTAGTCTGAGAGAGGACTGCAAAAGGGTCACAGACTTCAGAGAAGCATACATCGGAACTCTCTACAAAAAGGAAAAAAATGCCTTATATATCAAAGAGTGTCGGCCCCTTAGGGCTTACAAAATATCAGTCTCAGAAAAGATCTTTCCTTTAGATTTTTTGATTGAAATTAATGTTGCACCCTGCGTGTCCTGTTTGCCCATGTCGGTGAAGAGACATTCCCCGGAGAAGCGCTTAGATCTTTCGTAGCATTAACCTCTGGTCCTCGTGTCCTCCTTTAAATCTCATTGTAGAGCTATTTTGAATATCTCCGAGCTCATAGCAGAATCGTGTCGATTCACATTATGTTGATTCTCTTGGCACTGGTCAAGCTGCCAACGATTCACCCATAGCTCTCCTTGATTGGCTGCATTTTGTGCCACGTAGATTCTTCGGGCGGTCAAAAGCTTCTCCTATAGAATCACATGTCGGTGAGACACTAATCGTGTCTCCCCGATGAGATTATACCTTCCTGTGATTATCGGCATAGCTTGAAACCATCGATGAGAGCTCTTGTCGAGCCTGAAGAGTCATACCGATATCCTTGAAACCATCGGCAAGACAGAAAACTATCGCCAAGACATTATGTCAAAAATCCCCACCCTTAGCGAAGGAACTCTGTTTCGGCGAGACTCCGATCGGTCGCTGAGACATCATAGTGACGACTCCTCCCCTGGCTTGGGCTCCAGGATTTCACTCTGTGAGACCTTCCTGGGATTGGGTAGACCTTTCTAGCGAGGGGGTCATATTCATACCGATGCTCTCTCACGTTGCTGAGACATCATCAAGTCGGCAAAACATTGTTCCAATGGCTAGAGGTTACGGCGATGCTATCTATATCGGAGAGACCTTCTGTATTTGGTGAGACCCTATGGCGAGGCTCAACCATTCCTATCGGGCTCAAACATCCTTTCGGCAAGACTCCAAATCCTCGGCAAGATATTGTGCCGATATCAAACCTTCATTTCGCCGAGCTGTCCTTTTGTTGTCGGTGAGACTCCTGCCAAAGGCAACACATATCGAACTCCCCCTTTTTCTTTCGGCGAGATCACCTCCGCTCACCGAGACCTTATGGCGATTCCTCCACCCTTCACCGAAACCATTAACTCCAGCCGAGGCTTTTTATTTGTTGGCAAGACACTTGAGTGTCAGTGAGAGATCTCACTGAAAGCAAAACACTAACCCAAGACCCTCCATTTTGTCGGCAAGACCTTCTATCTTCGCTGAGACATTATGGCGAAGGCACCAACCTTGGCCGAGACCATGAGCAAGTCGGGGAGACCTATGGCGATATCTCTTACACCTCTTCAGTGAGACTTTAGATCGTCGGTGAAACTCTGTAGCGAGGTCCCTACATTACACCAAAGACATCTCCTCTTTCGCCAAGACTCCACTTCGTTGGCCAAACCTCTCATCGATATGACTTTCCTTGGTGGGACCACTGGCTTTCGGGGAAACATTCTTGGTCATCGGGACTTCATGGCGAAGGCATCTCCCCTCGCCGAGACATCAGCCTTTCTCATTTCGCTGAAATATCTCCCTGTCGGCAAGACCCTACTCCGATACTTGCATCCTTTACTGAAACCACCTTCTTCATCATAGCTAGTCGGTGAGACCCAAAGAAGTCGCCGAGACTTCACCCCGAAGGAAAACTCCCGCCGATATGCATATCCTTTGTCGCCGGGACGATGATCGGTGTCTTGCCGAAGGCAAACTGTAGGTGCATTCCACTCGCCATGACATTCCTGGAGTCTTGCCGATAGGCAACACAAAAGCATATCTAACCAAATGCATGATGGCTCGGGGAGACCCAGATAATCTTATGCCGATAGGATCCCCAATGTGAAGCATTAGACTTGATGGAACCCTTGCGAGTCGGCAAGACATCTGGAAGGTCTTGCCAACTTTCTCCTTAAAGGAAAAATATGCCAAACCTGAATGAAGCTGACCTTCCAACTGAGCTCCTTGTGAAATGTCAGCAGATGCAGGACCTAACCCTTAATGGAAACATCCCATCTGGCCCTTATGAACATTTGAAACATAATCTGTCTTGCCTGATTGAGCCCATAGGTGAAAATTGGGTAACAAGGACCAAACAAACAAGAAACCTAATATGAAGGCATGTTGGACTTTAAAAATGCTTCACCCAATCGATCATTGAACCCAAATGGTAGTAAAGGAACTTCATATGTATTTTGACCATGAAAATCCTCATTAGGAAAATATTATTTAGTATCCACATATGTGATGAATGTGCTTTCTCTTAATTCACCAACTTTATTCTTACTAACATAATAGGCTAAGAAAGAACTAACTAGAGGAGGCTATATTGTAGACCGTTAACAATGTTACCAAATTGGCTAGCAATAGGAAAATGAGCAATTTATACAACATAAGCATGTATTGTCTATATAGTAGAAAATGCAAGTTGAAGGCTAGGTATGACCTAAGTAGAATACATTAGCATTGCGTTTTGAAAACCCCACAGATTGTACAATATAAACTCTAGTAGGACATACTTGGTAGATGTGGGAATAGGGCATATGCTAGAAGATTGAATGCTGGAATATGCATGTTGTATGATTGGGAAAGAGATTGTAGGAGGCCAACGATGAGGAAAGAGGGAACACTTGAAAATATTATGGCATTTTCCTTATTGATTGGTTGTACAGTAAAAGCTTCTACTAAATTTATTTTATCTTCTCATACAATTGGACCTAATTTATTAGACCATATGATAGGGTATAAAATATTATATTTGTTCAAGTGGAAAAAGGTTGGGATATTAAGAACTTCAATTTGAATGTCTTTTTGTTGTATGGTCAACATGTTAATGTTGGGTCATTCAATAGAAATATTTTTTTAAGATACTTATCCTTCGAAATCCATATGGTGAGGCCCGTGTCCCCCTATCATACAATATTTTTTTTGTTGAACTTGAGCTTCATAAATTTTAATTAGTTTCTTCAATGGCTATCATATTATATGAATTGAAATAAAAAATACTTAATTTCTTTTGTCAAGTAGATTATTGTATTGCAAGGCTTGGATGTTTTATCACACTATTGAAGGGTTGTATAGTAGTAAAGGAAGGATTTTTATAATTTAAATTCCTAATTGCTCTTTTTGTGGGTAGTTGTACTTCATTCATCTCTTTATTTTTGTATTTTCCATCCATTTTAAAAGGCTTGTATTTTATAATGATTTTTCCATTTTCTTTCCATGTGACCTACTTATTATTTTCCTCTCTACCTTCAATAATTTTCTTTTTCTATTTGATCCGCTATACAGTAATTTTTCCTTGATTATGTTTCTATGAAGTTCACTCCAAGTTGACTTTGATGTTATCGAAAAGATGCAATATGCGTAGGATCCTTTGTAACATTTTAGGACAAGTATTCCTAGGATCTAAATCCAATAATTTCTTAATATTACTATTTTGAGGCATATCTTCATCAATTTTAAAATCTTTAGTAAAGTTAACTATCTCTCTTGGAACTAGAACTAGTAAATTTTGTGAACCTTGTACTGCATCTAAAATGGTTTACTGTTATGTCTAATAAATTGAATACATGAATTAATAATAGAGATGACAATGCATACCAGATACATGTGTAAAATATATATTTATTCACACATGAAATTATTACAGAAGAAGACTAGACATGGTCAACCAAGGATCAAAGTTGATTTGACAAGATCATACCACTCTCCTTGATGATACACAATGTTTTTAAAGGACCCAATGGTTGCCAAGAAGAACACAATCATCAACCAACCAACAAGTATATTACTACCGGTAAAAGTATAAAACTGTGTCACTTTTGACCAATAAATAGTTCCTATTGAACCATTTTTTATCGAAATTGATTTGGCCAAGAAGGTTTTAGCCGACATTGATGTGGCAGTGACATGGCACTGATGTGGCATTGGGTTATTGATCGAAAAGGTTTCAGCTGAAACCTTTTTGATTGATAGTTTTTGACTGAAATTGACAAATTATTATTTTTAAAAAAAATGGGCCCACCTATTTTTTGTGCAGTTGAGCGCATTCGAGCGAATCGGTGCTAGACGAGAACTATTCAAGCAATCCTCCTCAGACCTACAGGTAGGAATTTTTTATTGTTTGTTATCTATCAATTACTTTTTATTTTATCTGTCAATTTTGTATATACCTACAATTGCTAAACCAGTGGGAAAAATTATTTGAATAAAACCATTCCAAAACCCTAAATTTTAAATCTATTCCAAATATACCTATTTTATCATTAAAAATTATTTGAATATTTACATATACTTTACACTCTACAATCAATATATGATACGAATCTTACTTTAGTCATTTTCTAATTTGATAAATCAGTGCGAACATCAACATGTCCATATCCTTGGATAAGTTTGTGAGTGTTTGTATGTGAGTTAGAGTGATGCACAATATGAAAAGATTGTGAATTTATTTGGCTAAAGAATTCATTGTTACAAATCAATTTGTTGTTCATAATCAAACATGAAAAGATATAAGCAAATTTATTAAAAACCTCATAAAATATTTGCAAATTGGGAAGCTCCCTATACAAATGATTATGCGTACCAATACGAAAAGTTGGAAATCTTTTTGTGTGCTAAGCATTCAAATTTAAATTTGCATTTGAATGACTCCACTTGTACTACATCGTCTACTAATTGTATTTCATATTATGGTTAAGCTTTTTCCAATTTATTGGTTTGCTTGTTTTGTGATTCAGAATGAGACAAATTATTGGTTCCAAAGAGAGATTTATCTAGCAATTGACTTAGTATTTATTTCTAATGATGTCAATTAAATTATTGATAAAAAAGTTAATGGTTGCAGCCTATTGATGAGAGGACATGTCTTCTACCAAACCACCCATTCCAAACCTGGTTTTGGAGGGCTTAAATTATAAATATCATCCTCTAGTAGCAAAATTTACCATTCATCATTCTATAGTTGTAACCCTCAGGAAAAATTAATCCCTTCAACTTCATTATATGCAATTAGATTTAAATTTCTAAAGAGGGAAGAAATAAAATTAGAATCCTCATTATTAATCATGTAGTTGAAGTCTCCTATTGTTGTCCATCATAACTATGAATGCGAATCTTTGACAATATTTTCTTTCTTTGATTAACCATTGACATGCAACACTACTAAACACTTTGTAGTGAATAACATCTAATAAATCATACTATGTATCATTTCTCACATGGTGTGACATCTCAAACAAATTTTGTTGAAACTCTATTAGTAATGTAACTATCACAACAAATTGCTTTGATCTAAAATATATCATGCATACCTTTGGCTTAGAACATATAACGTGTAATTTCAACCAATTTTTTTTCTTCCTTTCTACTACACCATTGTGTTGGGAATAATAATAAATAATGCACAATCTTGAATAGATATGAATAGTTCATTGAAAAGCAATACCATTTGTGGTAAATATTCTCCCAAAGCATGAGTAACATACTATTCTCATGATCCTATCTCAAACATTTAATAGTATGTATAAATTATTTCTTAATCAATGGTTGTTCAATTGACGAATTTATCTCAAGTTTCATGAATTTGATTGTTCTTGTAAACTTCAAATGTTAAATGTCTTTTATCCTTTAGATCTCTTACTTATATACCATCTTGTGAATGTATGTGCATTTTCTCTTTTCTTTGTTAACAAGAAAGTCCCTAATCCTAATTAATTATGTGTCTAGATTTATTTGCAGCCTTACTTCCTCCTAGAGTTACCCTTCACCTCAAGTGCAACTCCTATTCAAGTCATCCCACCCTCTAGTCTCTACGTTAGCCACAATTTCCTTGAACTTGGCATTTTCCAAAAAGAAATCCTCTATCTAGACTCCTTATCCTTTTTCTCCTTTAACATCTCAAGTTGTAGGTCCTTAGTTATTTATTCATCCATTTGTTTTCATTAATCACCCCTTTCATGATGCCCAAAAAAGAGTTTAGAAATTTCTCCAAGGTTACCTCCCTTATAGGAATTTCACTATCCAAAGCCCTTGAAATAGGAAAGTTAGGAGAGGAAATAAGAGTAGACTTGGGGTGGGGTCCACTAAATTTATCAACCTGAATTTAATAATATCCCTCTCTAGAGACTACAACTCTTGGTGGGATTTCTTTACTAGATTTGGTGCCATGTACTTTATGTTGGGTTTCACACTTTTAAAAGGAATAGATTTATTAGGAGTAATTTGAAATCCTCAATCTTCTTTGTCTTGGGGTTGGGTTCTAAGACTTGAAAGTTAGTTAAACTCCTTAACTTGACCTTAGCCCTCTTGAAAATGGGTCCTTGAATCCACCACAAGGGACTTCCCAAGTTATATTTACCCATGTCATATTTACTTTATAGGAGTACAATTATCTCCTCCATGTAAAACATTTCATCAAGGTAATAATTTCATGTCATTATCAATCATGGTAGGAAAACTAATGTCATAATCTAAGATACCATTACTTGAACCTAGTCTTTCAACTAAAATATACCTAAGGGGAGAATGTATGGGTTGGTTAGAAAAAGCAAGCTAATTCAAGTCACACCCTTGTAGGACACAATCATTTTTCAAGTCACGCTATTAAAATCCTATGACATTATGCTTGGAAGGCCATATTTGTAGGACAAGGATCACATACATCATGTGAAGTTGCAAAGGTAATAGTTCATGATAATGATTGATGCTTCTAACATTTTCAATCTTCATTGAAGACCAAAGTATCTTCGTATCTACCAAGAAATTTCACATGATCATCTTGTACATTAGAAGTTCATGATTCTCATGGTCCACCTTGGGACTCATAAAAAAATAGAGCAAGGGTGAATTTTATAGCATAGAAGGTTGCAAAAATATTATCACATTAGTAATCTTGAGTTTGAAAAGGTACTACTATGGTACACCAATATCTTTGAATAGTGCAAACATATTCTAACACATTACATAACTCATCATAATATCAATTTGATTCTTAAACCCTTCTATCTAATAGTTCTCTTTATCACATATCTATTTAGGATATTGATGAAGTTTGATGTCAAATCTAGGAGCCGATTAGTTAGAAAAAGGTAAAACCTAGCTCTTCATATTGTAGTATCATTATATTTTCACCAAAGAAAGATGGTACATGGTACCTCAGCATTGACTGTTACAAATTCTTAACAAGATCATAATGAAAAACTAATATCTTTGCCTATGCGTTGGTGATTTTTTAGAGTAGCTCTATGGTGCATAATTCTTCTCAAAGGTTAGCATCAAATCATGTATTATCAAGTATAAATTAATTCCAAATATGTTCAGAAAACTAAATATATGGACAAATTATACAAATGAATTATTGTCTTTTTCATCTAACCTACCTAGTAGTGGAATTCATGCACTCTATGAATGACAACATATGACCCCTCACCAAATCCTTTTTAACTTTTACTTGGTTGACATTCTCATGTTTAACAAGATCTCAAAATATCATGTGAAGCACATATCCTACATCATATATACTTTTTTCCAACATAAGTTATAATTTAACATCAACACTTGTGGCAAGAAGGTTGTTGGCTATATTAACTGGGAGGAAGTTGAGCTAAGGTGGACATACTTTAACAACCTGCTCAAGGCAGCTAACCTGAGAGGTGTTAGACAACAAAACTAGGAGCCAACAGTGCAAAGGTTGAATTGCTTAATTGGGGAGGCTACTTGGTTCTCTAAAGACATGCAACATGAAAGACTATGGATTGATAACCCCTCAAACCTTTTTTCAGTCAAAGATGCCTATAAGGAATTAGAAAAACCTTTAATAGCAAACAGGGACCCTTTGTGGAATAAAGTGTGGATAAAAAATTTGACTCCTAAAGTTAACTACTTTTGGTGGGTTGCTTCTCATGGAAAAATCCTAACTATTGATAACCTGGTTGGAATGGGGGTTCCATTTGGTTAACAAATGTGTTCTTTGTAAAGAGGAGGAAGAGACAATCATGCACTTGCTCTTCCATTGTCTATTCTCTAGAGAAATCTGGTCCTTCTTCCTCCCCTTGTTATGCATTGATTGGGTTTCCCCTCCTTCCATAAAAATGTTTATTGATAGTTGGTCCCTTAGTCCTTACTCCAACAAGATCATTGTGGATCTTTGGAATAAAGTTCCTCCTTTTATAGCATGGGGGATTTGGAAGAAGAGAAACAATAGGATCTTCAGAGAAACTGAGAGGAACTGCAATGAGTTATGTATGGCCATAAAGACTCAAATTAAGGAAAATGTGGAAGCAGGGAGATACAACTATTCTAAAGTTATGCCTTCATACAAGGAAATGAGAATCAAACAATTATGGGGTCTTCAAATGGATCTTACTAATATTAACCAGACTACCCATCTTTCAAGGAAGACTACTATTTGGAACCCTCCAGAGAGGGAGTGAATCAAATGCAATTTTGACGGCTTCTCCAAAGGAAACCCTAGCCTAGTAGGGGCTAGTGGCCTTATAAGAAACCATCTTGGTGACTGTATTGTTGGTTATGGGAAAAATGTTGGAATCTATTCTAACAATAAAGCGAAGGCTATGGCTGCTTGGGTAGGTATCAAATTATTAAGAGAAGTTTAGGTTTCTAGAAGGTTATTTTGGAATGAGATTCTAAACTGATTGTTGATATTTTGAAGGGTGAAAGTGTTGTTCCCTAGGAAATAAGAGATAATGGATAACTATAAGATGCATATGCAATTTTTCACTCACTATAGAATTCAACATGTTTATAGGGAGGGAAATTGTGTCATGGATATTGCTTCTAACGAGGCACTAAAGTGTAGCACTTGGTCCCATTGGGAGTATGGTCAGTTGCCAAAGGCAATAAAGGATAAGGTGTTAAAAGAAAAATTTAAAAATGTTTACAAATTATGAGTTCTAGTTAAGGGGCCTAGGAGGGGTGATAATTAGATATGGTGATGGAAAGAGATTAAAAATTAATGATTATAATGTTGGCATGTTACAAATAAAGGTTAATGATAAGAAGATTGGTGCTAGGAAAATATTTAAGGTGGTAACAATTAATGATTACAAGGTTTGTGTGCTCAAAATTGGGGTAAATGATAAGAAGATAGGCATCAGGAAAATATTTAATAAGGTAATCATTCCCGAGCACTCTTTGTATCACATGTTGAGTATGCTTGGGTCATTTCAAAAATCTTTGACGTTTTGAATGTATCTAATCAAAAAAAAATTGAGGCTCAAATCGATTTGTATTTTCTAGCGACATTTATGATGAGGAAGGGTAATCATTCCAATTCCATCCTCTACTTTCAGTTTGTGGTTTTCTTCATTTGGCAGACTAGTTTAAACAATCTAAATGACAACCTACTCCTTACTATCTCTAAGGGTTTTATTTGCAACTTTGGTGTTTGTTGTGGTGGTGAGGTCATTTTTTGGGAGGGAATGAAGAAAATTGTTAACTAGTCAAAAATCTCCAAAATTTTGCAAACTTCTAAAATGGGTGGGCCTAGGAAGCACATAAAACCTCCTAATTGTGTTGCTCTTAAGAAAAATTCTGATTTATGGGAAATGTTTAGAAGGGCGGGCATGGCTCCCTTTTTTGAAGCAATGAAGGGCTATAATGAAAACCTAATATAAAATTTCACTAATTCCTGGAAAAAAGGGAATGTATCTATTGGGGCGATAAAATTTGAAGTCACGACACAATTTATAGCAAAAGCTACTAGTTTGAGAAATGGTGGAAGGTGGCTAATAAAAGTGGAGTGGACTATCAACAATTTATGGACAAATTCTTGCATGATGGTGAGAAGCTAACAAGGTTTCAAAATGGTTATGCACAACTTGAACTCGCTCTACCATTTGCCCTGGTAAGCATTTTTATTATGTGTTACTTTACCGTTGAAGGTAGGTATATGACAATCCACACTTACCTTTTTCCTATTCTTAATCACATATGCCATAAGGATAGAATCAACTTTCCCTTCTATTTTCTATCCTCTTTGCAGAAAAATATTGAGAACGGGGTGTCGCCCCCTTTGCATCAGAGTTTAATGCTAGCCCTTTAAAAAATTTCTCTTTCTAAAAACCCCCATGGAAAATTGATGTTGTTCTGGCAAGAGAATCCACCCCAAAAAGATGAAGAGGAATAGGGTTTACCTTAGGATGGTGACCAAATGAACCCTACGCCTAATCCTAGGTCTACTACCCAACGTTTTGGTTTAAGGGAGGGATCCCCCTTGATTGCTACCCCTTTGGCCATTTGTGGTACTAAATCCTCTAGTTCCAAAATTTTGAAATCTATTGTGGAGAAAACCCAAGAGTATGAGTTGCTTAGAATCACCCTAGAAAAAGGAAGCATTCATCGTTGCTGCTTGAACCCCCAAAGAAAAAACTTTTGAAAAAATACTAGAACTTGAAGAATGAGGAAATAATAACAATTACTGAAGATCTAGAGAGAAACTAGAAGGAGGAAGAGGAGGATAGGTAGATGGGTTTGATGAGTGTAGGCCAAAGAGCGATGAGGTTAGCCATGGTCAAGTTTACAAATAAAAAAGGGAAAGAAAAATAAATTGAGTTAGATGAAGAGGAAAATTTCACAGTGGAAGAGTTTGAACCTCAGGAGGATGAGGAGAGTGAAGATATGCAGTTTGAAGATAGTGCTTATGAGATGGGAGAAGAAGATTTTGAGGAGGATACCAATGACAAGGAGGAGGAAGAAATTGAGAAGGAAGAGGATGTTGGTGATATGGAGAAGGAGGTCAATGAAGCAGAGGACAAAGCCCACAATGTTTCTATTCCTGAAGATACTAATGTTCTTTTCTTGAAAAGCAGGATAACCTTCTTGTAGGTTCAAATGGAAGATATGGAGAAATTGATAATCACCCTAATGAAGATGACTGATGGTTTGATGTGTTGTGCCATGGTGGGAGAGATTACTAGTCAAACTAAGATTAAGAGGAAGCAGAAGATCAGCAAATAGGATGAAGAAAAGGACCCGATGCATGAATATGACCTAGATTGGAGGGAATCTGCTTCCCAAATTGGTGAAAATTGGGATCTGATTGCTAAAGCCAAATAATGGCTCTTTTGTTCTATTTTTATCTCCTTTTTGTTCTTGTGTTAAATTTCTACTCTTAAACTATCGGTTCTCTAGTTGATCATCCCAGACTCTTATTTCTTGTTGGCCATGTTATGGTTTCAGACCTGTTGGTCTTTAGTTAATCTTTGTTTTGGTTGGTGTGACAATTTTTGGGTTAGTATGTGGTATACTAGATTTTTTTTTATTATAATTACACTAATCTTGTGGATTCTATTACTGGTTATTTGGCCTAGGTGCTTCTTTTGAAGACAATTATAATTGTATATCGTTGTTTTTTCAAGTCTGTCCGGTGTTGTTTCCCCAACCTTTTTGTTGTCTGCAGTTTTAGTTATTTTTACCATAGGATCAAGGCCCTTCCTTGCTAATATAATAAAAAACATCAACAACCATAACTTCAACATAATGCAAATATACTATCTAATATACATCATTGATAATTTTCTAGAATATATGAAGGTCTAGATAAAATTAAGGTGATTAAGTATTGGTTGACTCCTCATCATCACTAATTTTTATATTTATTGAACTCACAAACTTGTATTGAGGTTTTGTCCTTAGATTCATGCACATTACTTGTCCTCTAAGTCAAATTATATAGGCTAAGGTAGACTTCATTTGGATAGATTACATAATGCATCATGATATCAATTTGATTCTCAAACTTCTCTTCCTAATAGTCCTTTGTATCACAACTATTTTTAGGATAGTAATGAATTTTGATGTCAAATATATGAGTTTATTGATTAGAAAAAGGTAAAGCCTAGCTCTTTATGTGGTGGTATAATATGAACTTTGCACTAAATAAAGATGACACATGATATATTAGAGTATACTAGTGCATGATAAACAAGATCGTAATAAATAACCAACATCCTCTTCTATGCAATTATGATCTTTTGTGCTAGGTCTATGGTGCATATATATAACCCTTGTAAAGACTTTGCAAAGAATCTTAAATCAAAACAACATTAAAAATTTGTTTAGATTTTTTGTTGGAAATAGGATGCCATTTAATTGCAATCCTAAACATTATTTATTTCATGTATCTTCTAAGTCCTTGGAAAGTGTTTCCCAACACTAGGATTAGAAAGAGATTAATATTGAATGAAATAATCATGTTAATTGACATTTGTAATTAATTCTAAATGTTAGGAGCATGTGAGGGCATCCAATATGAGTTCCTAAATAATAGGGGCACATAGGGCGCCCAAATGGAAGGTGACACTCACCTTGAGATAAGTTAACTGTTTGGAGTAAAAGATAACAATTATGAATGCATGTAAAGATCCTAGGAGTTAGGGATTGATGTTTACATGCATGAAGTTCAGTTTAGTTCAAATCAATTTAGTTTAGTTCAATTCAGTTTAGAATCAGTTTAGTTTAGTCTAGTTTAGTTTAGTTTAGTTATGGTTCACTTATCTTCAATTAGTTTTAGTTGAATGCTAGTTGACTTCAGTTAACTTGGAATGCATGACTAATGACATGAGTTGCATGATAAATAATAGGTGACTACCTTCAATTAATAGGGGATGACCCTTCTTGCATGAATGGTGGAGAGATATGTTTTAGTTAACAGGGAATGACTTGGACCCACCTTGGGCACCCAAGTTGGCTTCTTGGAGTTAACTCTTTTGCATGTTAAGATATTTCAGAAGGCCGAGTTAAGTGGGCCCGTTCTTGGGCACCTACTTTGAGGACAAGCTTTGAAGATATCTACATAATCAATATTCAGTTGTGACTTCAGTTTGGGACGCCCAAATGGATGAAGCTCATGTTTTGGCATTGTTCTTCATGGTAGAACTCTACTTGCAAGAGATAGGAATACATTTTGTGAGATAGGGATTGACCTTTGTAATTTTAACTCTTTGGAGTATACAAAGTTGATTATTTCCTATATATATCAAGCAAGTTGAAGAGAGTTATTATCAATTTTATTACAGGTTGTGAAGAAGATTTGGTGAAGGAAAAAGAAGCATTCTCAAGCAAGGATTGGAATTATTGTAATCTACTTTAGAGATTAAATAATACATTGATTCTTGGTGGAGTTTTTCCCGAAACGGTTTCTCCACGGTATATGATGTGTATCTTCTAATATCCCATCTAATTCTTCTACAACCTTCTTTCTTCATTCTACACATGATAAAATGAATTAATCAGATAATCACCCACAAAGAATTTGTAACAAAGAATACATATTTAGATCAGCAATCATAAAGTTTTACAAAGTATTAAGCTACATAGACACCTCAATTTTCAACATTTTTAACTTATATACATGCATTTAATTTCAATTTAATGTAAATAATTTTAAATTATAAATTATATTATTGAATAATTTCACATGTGTATGAATCTTGAGTGTCTGTATATATGATGATTGTTCATGTAAATGAATTTAAATTGTGCAAGATTAAATTATTTTGGTTTTAAAGTTCAACTTGTATATTAAAAATGTTTTAGTTTTGAAAAGATAAATGTAATTTTTTTGCTTGTTCTAATTATATGCAGATCTCTATTTATGCTCAGTCTACGTCTAGTTTATATGATGACACCATTAGGAGACTAGATATTGCCTTGAGATGTTTAGATCAAACTATACATAACTCCCCAAATCTGTCCAATAGAGACAACTATTAGAGAGGAGATTACACGTATGATTCAATTGATTTGATCATACAATCCATATGATGAGATGAGCTCTAAGTAGTTTTATACGTCCTTTACCAAGATTGTTACAGGCACTGAAAAATTTTCATCTATTTCTAGGAGAGTTTCATTAGATAATGTGCATAGCATGTATCCCCATTTTATCAAGGATGAGATAGAGTTAGAGGCTATGCAGTCACTAGGTATACAAATGAGCTTGTTGCTCCTTTTATATATCTTAGATGGTTGGCAGCCCATCACAGATGGCCTCATAATGATGAATTTCCACTTTATTTTTGTAAACAATTATATTTTGAGTTTCATTTACAATTAGATGTGGATTACACATCTTTTCCTTAGCATGTTGGATAGGGAAAAGGGAGGTTTTCTGAAAAACTTGAATATAGATGTGCAAATTTTCCACTGTCAATAAGAGGGCATTAGTTGGTCCAAACTTTTTGGTTCTTCCAAATCATTTGGAACTAGCAACAATAGCATATCTAGTAGTGCAACCCCTACTAGATGTGAGATTTTTTATAGTATTTCCACCATTACTACATAGATCGATCCAATGTCATCTGATCATGTTGGTAGATACTTATTACACTTGCGGATTAGCCTTCCTCCCATTGAGGCTACATCTAAAAGTTATGATTCATATATTCGTGTCGATCTACCATCACCATCATATGTGGCATAGATGAGTGATTTGACTGTGTGTGTAGTCTCCATCACCAATTTATTAGCAACATATCGGTTTATTAGTGAGGAGCATGGTATGTCTCTAGATGTTATATCAACACATATTAGACAACATTTTGCTAGAAAAATGAGCTGAGGTGAGGCAACTTCATAGGGTAGAGGGGGTATCAGGATATTTCAGACCATCCTATAGCCCCCTCACAACATGTCCAGATTAATCCTACAACTTTCCCCTCTCAACATGTTCCAAATCAGGTTGAGGTTATTGCACCTGATATTGTTCTTGGCACATATAACACACTTCTTTTTGGAACCAACATTGTACCATGTATAAGTTCCCCATGTCCATGCATTCTTCTAAGATCAATGGGATTGGTAGAGCCATCAAGACTATAGTGCAGGTATAAATACATTTTTATATATTTTGCGTTAGAAAAATTCACATGCATATTAAATATTTAATTAATTTTAAAGTAGTTCTAACTCTTGACTGAAATCATGTATTTGAAAATTTCTAGGAGTATGGCACAATATTTTTCCAGGCTTTAGAGATTTGTAGCATGTTGGTGGTCCTATGCATTATATATTTGAGGTACATTTATAGTATTTAAATTAAAATACATTTACACATTGAAAGTACACAAGTTTTAGATAACTTTACATATACGCATGTGCATTAAATTAAATTATGTACTTTCTTGTGCAAGGCTCGGGACATGGATCAAGACAAGGATTGGGACACAACGAGGCATATTCATCTATCTATAGTCATACTAGACATCCTCCTCTTTGAGTTGTTTTGCCTGCATGCACATGTGTTATATCTTTAGACATGAATGTTCTTATTGTGATTTATCACATTATATACACATATATATTTTACATACATACATGTGAACATTAATTGAAACTTATGAGTTTTTACATGTTTTATGCATGCAAATTAGGACATAGGTTAGATCTCATGTTTTATATATTTTTTAAGTGTTTCATGTATATGTTTTATGGTTTGAATATAATTTTTTTAATGATCTCTAGTTATAATAAATTGTAAATTATATGCCTAAATTTAAGAGTACATGCATGTTAGATTATATATTTAAAATGGGTGAACCTTAAACATAAAAAGAGAATTAAATGATGTACGCATTATTGAGACTCATGTGTAGTGTTTTCTTGTAAACAAATAAAAATAATAATTTACACAATTCAATCCCACGACCTCTTTTTTTATAGTTGATTAAATCATATATATATATATATATATATATATATATATATGTGTGTGTGTGTGTGTATGTATGTGATCTTAACTTGGAAAAAATAATCCTATGTACATGTTTGAAAAGTTTAAATGACATGTGAAAGTAATTGTTCTAGGTTTGTAAACCATATTTACTATAATCATCTACACTCACATAATGCATAATCATTAAATCATAATTATCCATGTTGCATAAACCAAAAATATCAATTCATCATAAGGTCTCATAAATACACCTATTTAAACTTAAATGAATTCATCTAAAACATAAATATAATAATCCATTGTATATATAAAACCATAGATCATAATCATCTATTGCATAAATCATAAATCGTAAATTTATCCATTACATCCATCAAATAATCATAATCATGAATACCATCTATGACATATCTATAACCATCCATGAATTCAAATATCTAAGAAAAAAATTAACAAATTGGTTCAAATAAATTCAATAGATACCTATAGTACTAGCATTAAATAAAGGAGATAAGTGGGTGGAGAGTGTACATAAACTTTGGGTTAAAATAAATAATTTGATAATCAAATAACACATTCAAAATGAGCTAAGGACTATATGCTAGCTAGGCTATACCTAAGTTATATTTACTAAGAGACCATATATAATTATGAGGCTGACAAATGAAGTGCTAAAGTAATAGTTTGGGTACAAAAACTACTTTTTTACTTGGATAATATTTACATTTTAATAAGACTAAGTATGAACATGCATAACATATCAAATTATTGTTGTAAAGGTTGATAGAAGAAAAATGTTGAATCTAGGACATAGTAGAGAATGTTGGAAATCTTTTTATAGATTAGCTAGTTTTTATATGAAATTCACTAGAAATATTAGCGATATTATGAATAATTCTAAGATATTTAAACAACCAAGGTAAGTGGAAAATAATTTGGCACAAGTGGACAAACATTGGAAAAATTTAGCCTAAATCAAAATAACTAGGCACAAGTGGAAAAACAACACCTATAGTACCCTTTAGTGCGGTGGACCAAATTAAAAAAGAAATGACCTTGACGTGACCCTACGGAAAATATTGTCAATGATAAAACAAATGAAGTGAAAACATTTTTGTATGATTGATTCAAATACTATCACCTTTGTTATATTCCAAAAAGAGTAGTTTCAATGCCTTATGAAAAAGGGATTCACCTAATTAGATGACCCAACCTCGTTAAGATTATTGGAATTGTTAAAAGGTCTTACTTTTACTCTCTAATTTTGTCCCACTATCATTGTGCCCTAGAATATATTGAAATAATTTCAAGAGATCAACCATGTTTGGTATAACTTATTAAGGGACTTCATACAGCTAAAACTTTAGAGCTTGCTTATCCCTTATCTAGACCCATATATTCCTAAAAATAACTTATGGAGCCAAAATCAAGATTCTAGTCAAGCCCATTGTACTCCACCATTTGAGAGGGAGTTAGTACTAGAAATAGATCCAAATTATGTATCCCTCATTAGATTTTTTTAGTAGATAAGAGGATATTAATTACAAAAAAAAAGCTAGAAAATTATTCCATTGAACCAAAGCATGAAATTAATTATGTAGATGTCAAAATTAAAATAAAAATAAAAAAATGAAGAAACAAGATATCACCTTATTAGTCTAAGTTCAGCCAAACCAAGGGAATATAATTTATACAAGAAACACCATTTAGAAACCAAATCATGAGTTGCTAAATATTTTTGGCAAAAATCTTTTCAAATACCAAAAAGTGGGTGCAAAATTTTAAAAAATCAATTTCATATTGGTAATAAGAAAAACTTGAATTGCACACTTTGAAGCCTATACTTTCTAAAAAAAACCTTTAACCAATGGGGCTTACATTTCATGGGATTTATTAAACTAAAATTAAGTATTTTCCAAAAGGCAATAGAATCTACACCTTAAGAAAGCTTTATAAGCAAATAATATCACAAAAAAGAAAGCTTCATGGACTTCTAATTATGGTTTAGTTTATGGTAAAGAGGTTCGATATTACCTACTTCAATTGAGATACTAGCACTAAAATCCTTTGAAGAGATAAAAAGGGTTGTTTCTAAGGCCCCGATATTGGCAAACCCTATTTTTATAAGAATTTTCCACTAATTCATTCAATGTCTATCTAATTATATACATAAAAGTATGACATATATCTAAACAACCAAGCCTAAAAACATAAAAATCTAAATATACCACCACCTAATCCAACAAAAAATCCAAATTTAGATCACATGGAATGGAAATTTATTTGAATTCAATATATAATAAAATATTTTCAAATTTAGGTCCAAATGTTACATGTATATATGGTCATGTAGAATATATATATATATCTTCTCTATCTTTAATTAGATCTCTAAAATATTTTCATGGTCGTCAATAGGCAACCTTCACTTTTGTTGGTCATTTCCTCTTTTTGGTAAAGTTTCAAAGTTTATTCTTGTTTCTATAACTAAGTGACTGTAATGTAGAACCTTTTGTCTTGGCATATAATCATTAAATATAATACCATTTTTATCTATCTTTTGTTTGTTGATAATATGTGTCTTCAACAATGACTGATCTAGTGGGATACTCTTGTCCATCACCATCTATCATTGATTGTGACTATTTGCATTTTGGTTGCATACATCTTAGTAGATAGTAATCTATACCTTTTGTATTGTTAGGATCTGCAACAATAGCAAAAATATCTCTTGTACACACCATGTAATAAACATATAAATACATAATCAAATTAGAGTTTTAATAAATTATTCAAATATTTCTAACCATGCTCAACTTAGGTAGAATATAAATCAATTTAAAGTTAAAATTTAATTTTAAAATTTAAAATTTACTTGTAACAACTAAATTAGATACACTAAATTTAGAAAGGATTTTTGTATTGTAAAATATGATAGATGAATAGTAAATATCAAATATACTTTGTTAGTCAATGAAAGAGGAGAACATTTCCTTCCTTACCTTTTTCGTGTGAAGGGTTCACATTTAAGAGAAAATCATTCATTATAATACATAAAATTTTACAAATTTTTAGTTTTAATGGACTCTCATGGATAGTATGACCCATGTGAGGTGGTTAAAGAAAATTAGTGGTTATTAAGAAATCTAAAAGTGAAATTCAATATGAAAGTAAAAAATGAAAAACAAGGAATCTTGGGATGAGGTAAAAAAGGCAATAAAATAAATTACTATTGAGAAAGGAATTGATTTTCAAGAGTTATCAATAGAAATTACGAGACTGCATCCACAAATAGAGGCAAATATGCCACTTAGGAGATACAATATTTTTTTTATAGAAAAGACTAATAAATCCTCTTATAAAAATACTCAACGTCATAGAATCTAAGAGGCTTGTGTAGATGCTCATTGGAAAAAGTAAACATATTTTCCTTTTGGTCTATGAGGAAGGATCTAGATGATCCAGAAAGTTCTTCAAATTATGAGAATATCCTAGAAGATAAAGAGTTTAGTGAATTTTATAATATGGAGCATCTCTCTAGAATAACAAATTTTGAATCTAATAATGAGACTAAAGAAAAACTATTGGATCCATCACCATAGGATTTCAATGGAGATTATTCATATAAAGCTAGTGTGAGTGAGACAAAAATATAAAGTCATAGCCCAAAAAATGGGCATGATGGTTTGTGGCCCAGATAACAAGGTGTTTGACCAATACAAGCAACACAATACTTAAAATCTATAGATGTGTGAGGCATTGCAATTTATAACCAAGATAAAGGGAATGCAAGTATAGATGGTACAATTAAATCTATTCTAGCTTCAAATCCTTAGTGTTCGATACAATCACAACCAATATTATAAGGGTCTTTATATTTTCTAGATTCAACTGATATAGGAGATCATGGAGAATTGGGTGTTACTAGTGGTAGTGGTACAAGTAGTAGTAGTGGTTAGAAAGTGCTATAATAAAATAATTTTTTATAAGAGGTCAATAAAAATATATACTATAGAGTATCTCTATGAGAAAGGCCATGAGAAGAGGAAAAAATTATGGTAGTTCTAGCTTTCTTCACCTCAAATAGATTATTTACAGTAGTCATCCCTCTCATTGTTATTATTACTTGGACAAGAATGAATCATCGTCAACATGAAATAATAAAAAATTAATCCAACTCTAAAATTACTCCTTTAAATTTCAAGCATTGGATTATGCTAGTAGTCACAAGTTTTGATTACAAAGTGAGTTTACCATGAAATTGGTAATATCTAAAAGAAAGAACAATCAAATGCTAGAGACTACTATAACTTTAGAGCCTACAACAATCATGGTGCTACCTACATATGATCCAAATACAGAGTACATAGAGTACATGTGTACATGTATGCTGTGACCAAAGTTAACAAACTAGAGGATTATATAGATCACTTTGACTAAGAAGTAAGCACCATTTCATTGAATTATAGTGGAATGAAAATGTGACAAAATAAATATGTAGAAAAATGAATGATGATGTGGTATACCCATCATTGTTAGTGGTATTTCCTTCATTGTTAAAGGTAGAGAGAAATAAATATGTTTTAAAATCATAGAAAAGTCACAAGTAGACTTAGAAAATAAGAAAGGAAGGAAAAAAGAGACAAATAACAAGAGTAGCCAATTAGAGAAAAGGATAACAACATTGACCTCTATATCTGCAATTAATGTGAATGAACAAACATAGGTGGAATTGAATGAATTAAAATAAAAGTTATAGGAAAGTATAAAAAATATAATAATAAAATATTCAATTCAAAAAATTATCAGAAAAATGGGGAATCATTGAAGTCAAACATGAAAATTTCTTTACACAAAATAATATTGTTTCTATATTCCACACACATCTCATAATATGATTACATATTTATAGGATTTCTCATATCCTATTTTTTAGGAAACAATATTCCTAAATATATTGAGCTGTTTCAACAACTCAACAAACGTACAAACAAGCACTCCTTAAATATTTTATTAGTTTCGTGAGTTGTTAGTACAACTCACTTTTATTTTCACTTCAAACACATTATTATACTTACTAATGTGAGTTCACTAACATGACAATTCCCAACATTCCCCCCCTTGGTGTGAACATGGTAATAACTCACACCCTACATCTATAGTAGGCCCAACTTTTGTGGGTCATGATCTTGATTCAAAATGAAAGGCACCTCCCATCAACCTTTCATGGTTTTCACACAGGTTTACTACAAACTTGGACATGAACAAGAACCCATCCATCTGTTCACCTCGTGTGCTTTTTTGGATCCTTCCACAAACCCTTTCAAGATCCATGAATTGCATTACATTGGTGCTTTTGTTCGCCACTATGCTTGTACATCAGGGAAATTATATGGAAATCAACATAAATATCACAAATCTAAAAAAACTCATACTAGAAAAAGTTTCACATTACATTCCATAAGAACACAATGTTCTTTTAATTGTAGTCACTATTATCGATCGTTGCCACTCGATCTCGAACAACATAGACAACCGCCTTTGCCACTGGAAGTTTCCCTTGACTTTAGCCATTTTGCCGTGAAATGAGAATGGAACATTGGTTATTATTCCCCCCACAATGTGAAATTCTATTTATTCACACAAACAAGAATGTTGAAAAGAAAATCATACTATATTGCATACTACTGTCTGGATCTTGTTGCGCATGGCCATTATTTCCAATGAACGTATTCACCAATTGACCATCTTCCAACGAAGTACGACACTCAGAGGATCTCTGCAGTCATATGCTCTCCAATATAATCATTTTTCAACATTCACACACCAAATTGAAAAGCTAAAAAAAGAAGCACACTACACAATAGAAAATAAAATGCCACCATAGTTGATAAGTGACCCTATCGTTGGTGACTGATGAGAGGACATTGATTGTCCTCCAACCTCCTGTGCGTCCAACCTCCAGTCTGATTTGCTACTTAGCAAATTTTTCATTGAAACTCAATTCGTAGTTTATGCTCCCCCAAAAGATGGACGTCACGTACAAGTGATAGTGCGTCCAATTACAATTGAAACAATTTTTATTTCTTTCTACAATTTTTGACACTAAGAATTGATGGACCCAATTCCAAAAACTTTGACTTGCTTTGACAACATACAATATTTTATTTGACTTTTAGACAATGAAAATCTAATTCTTGACATTTCTAGATTGACATTACTAATAAATAATAACAATTTAACTTCTATTTAAAAAATTCCATTAAATACTTAATTATAGAAGAAGACTTTCAAAACCTAAACTAAACAACATAAAATTACTAGACTCAACCATGTGATCTCTGCCCTATTCGACTTATCATGACACATGCTGTTCATATAATTCCTACTAACTGCTTAAAAGATGCTTCACATTTTATATGTACACCCTGCTAGAACAGATGAACATCCCAACGTTACCAACTCCAGCTTCATGCATTGATAAAGGTGCATTAGAGAAAGAACCTTGTGATTTGAACAAACCGCCGATGCTAAGATTTTCCTAAGGACAAATCTTGTCACTGTAGCTTATGATGGCTCCGAACTTGCAGTCAGAGAAGTATCTTCACCAGACGTAATTTTCAGAACAAGTCCATGAACACAAAGACATCCAAATACCCATCATACGGTAGCAATTCCAGAATATTACGCGATAATCACGCTTTTATAAGCGACATCCTATGGATTACACGGCTGAAATCCACTGGGGTGTGGAGAGATCAGATCACACATCTATCCACAATAACAGTGCGTGGATCGTCCTACACTGGTTCGCATGAGTAGTTGGAGCTGGCTGTGAATGTCACGGAGACTAAAGACAATGTGAGCCGATCAGTAGAAGACACTGGTCCAATTAGCCACGAGAGCCAAAGATATCACAACCAGTTCATGGTAAATTTGAAAGTTAATCCACCAGACAAGATGTGCTGCCAATACGATGTCCTGTATAAGTTACAGCGAACAAGCAATTGAGTGAGCCAGGGCTGGAAACACCAATCTATTCACCAATAGGCTGGTGATAAATAAAACACAATTAAAATGGCGAATCTTTCCATAGAAAAAGTAATGAGAGTATGTGATATTCTGAAACACTAATGAAAGTGCCGATGGAAATAATTGGAGTCACTTTCAATGATAAAGGATCACAAGATGACAGAGACCCTCCTGGTTCTCCTGGCACTACTCTGTGTGCTTAGTTGTCTTTTTATCTTTGATATTTTTGGATTTCTGGGCTTAGCCCACATAATGTGTTAATTTTCTCGTTGCCCATGTGACTTTTAGAGTGTGTCTTTCTACCACCCACCATTTTTTTGTGAATATGTATCTTTATATTTGAATTAATATAGATAGCTGCCTATTCATCAAAAAGTAAAAAAATAAAAATAAAAAATTATAGACATAAAATCCTTTTAATCCCTTTAAATCGTGCCTGCTCTAATAGCATATTAGAAAAATGGGAAATCATAGAAGTCAAACATGAAAAATTCTTTACACAAAATAATATTGTTTCTATAGTCCCCACACATCTCATAATACAATTACATATTTATAGGATTTCTCATATCTTATTTTTAAGGAAATAATATTCCTAAATATATTGAGTTGTTCTCAACCAACGTACAAACAAGCACTTCTTAAATATTTTATTAGTTTTGTGAGTTGTTATTACAACTCACTTTTATTTTCACTTCAAACACATTATTATACTTACTAATGTGAACACTAACATAACAATTCCCAACAAAAAATACATTGATGGAAGCCAATATCACAACAAAGCAAGTACAAGAGAACCTAATGGAAGACAAATAAAACATAGAAATATGAGAACAAACATGTGGAGGATTTAAAGATAACATTGAAAAAATGCAATTGGAGCTGAGGTTCAAGTATAAAAAGAAATAATTCCTTATTTGAATTTTATAAAAATGATAATGATTTATATAAAACATAACATTTGAGGAGAAAAAAATGTAGAAAATTGATTATTTGAATAAACTATTTGAATTTATGGATGGTCTATAGGTAGAATTTCAAGAGCTAAATAAATGTATTACTGAATGAAAAAATTAATGACTTCAAGAGATAATATTACAAATAAAATTTTGGAAATTATCTACAAAATCAGTGATAATGAATTGACATATGAATAAATTCAAAACTAGAGTAAAGCCATCATCTATCATTTAGAAAGGTATGAAGCTAGGTGAAGAACGAGGATTTTGTAATTAGTGTGGAATAATGTTATGGAAGCTACATGGAAAGGTCCAAGACCTTAGAAAAATTGCTTTTCCAATGGATTTCAACAAATCAAATAGATTCATTACAAATGATGCTTTCAAAATTAATATGAAGGATATAATGATGCAAGATAAAGACAAATTTCTTGAGAAACTAGATTAGGAATTTGATCTTTTGGGTTTCGTCAAACCACCTTGAAATTAGGCTTGGATGATACATTAAAGTAAAACTTTACTCTTAGTAGAGAATTGTTAAAAAAATTACAAGTCAATTACTATGAGTTACAATAAATTGCACTTCTGAAGCATGAAACATGATATAGAGTACGAGAATATGATATTTGAGCCATAAAAAATGTAGATTATAATTCAATAAGTAATAATTTATTTTTAAAACTTTCTTATACTTTTTTATTTTTTAAGAAAGAATATTATGACCTTTTAAGTGTTGGGAGAGTTTGACTACATTTTTATAGAGCTTGATGAAGTGGATGTGTTACAAATTTGTGGACCACAAGAGGACCCCACAATATCTATAGTTTTTCCTTCAATTCCTACACCATATTGGGATTCATCTCTATTACAATATTTGTGTTTGTCTTTATCTCTAGATAATTCATTTTAAATATTTATCAAAGCATGTGTTGCATTCATCTCCCATATAGCTTTTGGCTCAATGTTTAGAAAATAAATAATGTTAAAGTTAAAAATATATGCAAGGTTGTATTTGAGGCAACTGATATTGCTACTCTTTTTAAATCCATAATAGTTGTAAATAGTTGATCTCATGGTTGGTCCTAATATGTCATATTTTTAATAGCATCCTTGTTGCCAACACTTCGACTTCCACTTCCACTTATTAATGTACTATTGGATACAAAGTGAAAACCCAAGTATTGATTTTTTTGTTGCAAACCCTAGCTTTGATTTTTTTAAATGCAAAATTTAGATTTGAAAAAGAAAATAAAAATTTAAAATGCACATCATTAGCTAAGTATATATTAAGTTGAATGCATATGAAACATGAATTTGCAGGTAAAATGCAATAATTCAAAATTATTGGGACTTTTTTTTGGATAAAAAATACAATGCTATATTAATATTAATAAAACATAAAAGATACTATTTCATGAAAAAAGTGGAGGGAATGACATTTTAAAAAGTCTATACAAGTCAACAAGAAAAAAAAGTGATCAAATTGCTATGCAACTAAAGTAATTCCAATGTGAGGAGAGGGAGGGTCCTTGTTATATGGATCACATTGACTAGTTAGGAGGTCCTTGCCATCAACAATTCCCACCCAATAATGGCGCCTTCTTCTTTTGACTTTATCTTCAATAACGCGAGTAGCACAAACATGAGAAATCACAAGATCTAATCAAAGAAACTTGTAATTATTGGCTCTGCCCAATAAACCTCTATGAAGAGGGTGCAATGTAAAAGAGTGTCTACATGGTTGACTATACCTACCACATCCTTTGTGTGGAGGAAAATAGTTATATCCACAAGAAGCATGCCTAGAACAATCATGTCTATGTTGGCATCCTTGAGGAGGGGAAGCACCTTTGCAATAAGGATAAGGCAACACATATATGACATTGCAAGGAACATAAGCCCAACACTCTATAAGGGTTTGTAGATGGGGAATATCTAGAGAAAATTTATTTCCTTGTATCTAAATTATCTATAACAATATATTTGGAATCATCATTAGGATTTATTGACTTTAGCTCTAAGAATGTGCGCTCTCCTTTTTTAAAAATTTCTATTTTGTAGCTTGATGAATCGGCTTGGTGGGGCCCCCATTAGGGCTCCCCCACCTATGAACTCTACTATCTCCAAGAATGACGCATCTTCTCCTTTTAGGCGAACTAAAAGTATGCCTGGTAATTCACATGCTTCCTCGCCTGGAGGTTTGAACAAATTTGTTTCTTCTCTTGGTAGTAAGGACATTCTATTAATTGGTGAAACCTTTGCCTCTTACATGGAAAAGATCATTGGAGGAAAGGTGTTTTTTAAGATGCCTTAGGACTCCTCATTTGTTTTTGTACTGCTATGGGGGATGAAGTGGACGTCCCAGATGCAATCATGAATGATTCCTTGGAGGGTCTGAAGTTGTCCTTGGTCGAGAAGTTTTTCACTGGCCACCCTAATATTGACCAGGTATGCAAGTGGGCTATTAACACTTGGAATCTCAAGGGTAGTGTTTCTATAAGTGCTATGCCTAAAGGTCTTTTTTTGTTTACCTTTTTTATCCTTGAGGATCTGATCAAGGTGCTCATGGGGGGCCCATGGGCCTTTGATAGAAGCTTCAATAATATCCTATCCCTGTGTAAGTGGAAACCAGGGTTTGATGCCTTTGCTGACTTGGGGAAAGTCGCCCCCACCTAGGTCAGGCTCCCTGGCCTACCACTGGAATTTTGGCACCATATCTTTTTTAAGGGGATTGCTGATTCATTTGGAACCTCGGTTACAGTGGGTAAAGTGACTCTTCTTAAGTCTCGTATGATGTATGCTAAGATGAATGTGAATGTGGCAATTAACACAGTTCTTCCCACCTTTGTGACCTTAAAATTAAAATTTGGAAGATGGGCTCAACCATTGGAGTATGAAAAAGCTATGGTCTTCTACCAAGGGTGCAATAAATTTGGGCATTTGTTGGATGCTTGCAACCAAGTCCCGCTGGAATCTAGAATGCCCCAAATCAAAACACAACAGAGCTCCCCTTTGAAGAATGTGACTCCTATGAACCTGATAAAGGAGCATGGTTGTCCTACTCCTAACAAGGTCTTGTTGCTCTCAGATATGGCAAAGCCTCATCTCCAAGAAGTGTAAGAGGTGAAGGGCCTAGCCTTGAAAGAAGATGCTCTTATGAAGAGTGCGGGGGGGCTTTCTTTGGAGGAAGCGGCGAATGGGATTTTCTCCCCACCCTTTGGGGAGAAACTTCTTGAATTAGGTAATGGAATGGGAGAGAATATCTTATCTCAAGATTTAGTGGGTGGAGAACAGCCTTGCGAGCCTCCTGAGGAAGGAGAGATTGTTAGCCAAATGGAAAAACCTCTGACTCCTTCCTCTGAGCTCCCTACAACAGACTTAAATTTGGGGGATGGCCACATGCCAAAAGGTAATAATGAGAAGGAAAGTCAAGATGGAACTAGGAAAAGTAGGATAAACTCTTGTTCTCGTAAAAAATATGGTGTGGTAGATGAAGAATGGATAAATACCAAATCAAGGAAAAAGAAAAAACTAGATGTAAGAGGAAACAACAAAGTGGGAAGACCTCAACTAAAAGAATCAAGGATTAAAGAAACAACAAGAGATGTGGTTGCGGGAAAGCAGTGAACTCAGATTGACTCTTTGGAAGGGAGTAAATCAAAAAAGAAGTAAGGGAGTTTATTCTCCCACTTTGAGTAGTATCAGTTGATACTACTTTTTCTATCTTGTTTCAATGCGTATACTATCTTGGAATGTTAGGGGAATTAATGACCCCTATAAACAACATCTGTTGAAGGCTTGTTTGGCTGATGTGAAACTTGATATCTTGATGATTTGGGAAACTAAAATGAAAAGAGAAAGCTTTGAGAAAGTTATAAAATGGCTTTGGCCCAGTGTTGGTTTTGAAGTTAGTGATGCTGAGGGTGCCTCGGGAAGGATTGCAACTTGTTGGAACTCCTCAAGGCTTGTTGGAAGGTTGAATTTAAATAATAAAAATAGTCTCTTAGTTGGTTTGGAAGACAATATTACCTTGCCAAATGGAATTTGGTCAACATTTATGGTCCCAATTCGAGACTGGATAGGCTTGATTTATGGAATATGCTAGATGGAATCATTGCCAATAGAAAAAGATGAGTTGTGGATGTTGGGAGGAGATTTTAACTCCTCGTTATACCCATTAGAAAAAAGTGGAGGCCTAACAGATTTTTCTGATAGCATGATGGACCTTTCAGGTTTCCTTAACTCTATAGGGCTAATGGATATTCCTTTGATGAGATCTCTTTTTACTTGGTCTAATCGGAGGTACGAAAGTCACCTAATTCAAGTTAAATTGGACAGGTTTCGTATTTCCTCTAATTGGAATATCTTGCAAAATCTCTCGTTGACTGTGTTCCCAAGAACAAGATTAGATCATAGTGCTCTCCTTCTGGAATGGGATGATAAAATGACTAAAAGGCCTTACCCTTTTAGATATGAAATAATGTGGTCACTCCACTTGTACTTTAAATCTTTGGTAGAAGAATGGTGGAATTTACCTTGTGATGGCACTCCCATGTTTCGATTAACTCATAAGTTGAAAAGGATCAAAGAAAAGGTTAATGGGTGGAACAAGTACTCGTTTGGGAACATTTTTACCACTAAGAAAGACTTAAACTTGAAAATTAAGGAGATCCAAGATCTAAACGAATTGGGATTTATGGATGATGAAGTTTGTAACAAAGAAAGGGAGTTGAAAGCTCAATGGTATAAAATAAACAAAAAGGAATAATTTTTTTGGAAATAGAAATCAAGAATCCAATGGTTAAGAGGAGACAAAAACACTAATTTTTTCCATCAATCAACTTTGAAGCATAGAGGAAGAAACAAGATCGGATTCTTAACTACTTGTAATGGGACTAGACTTGATAGTGAAGAGGACATAGCTTTGGAGGTTGTCTCCTTCTTTTCAAATTTTCCTAAACCACCAAATGTTGATAATTCTAAATTGAATGAATTCTTGGAGGTCATCCCCAATGTTATTACAGACTAGGATCTCAAAGAATTTTCCAAGGTTGTTTCTTTGAAGGAGGTTAAGGAGGTTGTTTCTCATTCGATGCTTTTAAAGTGCCAGGACCGGATGGATTTCCCCCAAGTTTCTTCCAATTCTATTGGGACATAGTCTCTTTAGACTTATTTAATGTGGTGAAGGATTTCTTTAGATCGGGAAAGATTTTGAATCAGATGAATACCACCTTTATAGCTCTTATCCCCAAGAATAGTGATGTTGTTTCTATGAGTGATTATAGACCTATCAGCTTGTGTAACACTACATATAAGATTTATTCTAAAATAATGGTCAATAGGTTGAAAGTAGTCTTGAATAAAATGATTGTTGTGAATCTAAAGGGATTTGTAGAAGGAAGAAAAATATTGGATGTTGTCATTTATACCCATGAGGTGCTACATTCTATGGACCACAACAAAAAATAGGCTATGGTTCTAAAGTTGGACATCTCAAAAGCATATGATCGGGTCTCTTGGAATTTTCTATTTGTTGTTCTTGAAAAATTTGGCTTCAACGGTAAATTCCTCAAGTTAATAAGATCTTGTGTCACTACTATGAGGTACTTTGTCTTGGTTAACGGGGTTCCTACTAGTCTTTCTCTTCAGGCCATGGTCTAAGACAAGGAGACCCATTATCACCCTACTTGTTTGTTATTGTTATTGAAGCTTTAGGCCACAATATACAAAAACAAATTGCTGATAAAACCTTAAAAGGTTTTTGTGCTGCCTCCTCTTTACCCCCTGTCTCACATCAGTAGTTCATAGATGATACTATTCTTATGGGGGAGGCATCTATTGTTGAAGCAAAACAATGGAAAATTATTCTTGACCAATATGTAAGTTATCTGGCCAATTTATCAATTATCAAAAAATCAAAATCTACTTTAATACCAGTTAGATTGTTAAAGACAAAGTTATAAATATGTTACGGTGTCAGGAAGCGGAGTTTCCTGCTACTTACCTAGGCCTACCTTTAATCTCTAGAAATCCCAACATCAACTACTAGAATTATATTGTGGAGAAGATACAAAAGAAACTGGATGGATGGAAAGGAAAACTGCTGAGCTTTGCTAGGAAGATTCAACTTCTAAAAGCTTCGCTACAAAATATTCTTATCTATTACCTCTCTTTGTTCAATATCCCTGCTTATGTTGCAGAGAAAATTGAAGCGATTCAAAGGAGATTTCTATGGTTGGGTGTGGAAGAAAGGAAAAGAATGACACTTATTAAGTGGGAAGTTGTTTGTAAACCAAAGAGAGAAAGAGGCTTGGGAATTAGAAGAAGAAAAATGTTCAACAAAGCTCTAGTGGAAAAAATGGGCTGGTTTCTTTTGGAAGATGAAAAAGACTGGGTACAGATCCTAAGGGCTAAATATTTAAATAATAAAGTGGCTTGTTGTTTTCTCAGGAAAAAGGAGCTACCTTATGGCTCTGTCTTTTGGAACAATCTGCTAAAAAATAGAGGAACCCTATCTAAAGGAGCAAAAATTAGGATTGGAAATGGGTTTAGAATTGACTTTTGGGAGGATGTTTGGTCCACATGTGCTCCCTTATCTGCTAGAGATGGCCTTCAACAACTAAAAATAAGATTGAAAAGAAGCATATGTAAGATGGTCTCTAACTATTTAGATTGGGATGGTTTGAGACCAAAATGGATTGACTTCAAAATATTTTTGAATAATGTTGTTCTGAGGGGTGGTAGACAGTCGAATTGGGATGCTTCCTTGGACTTGCTGTTGAGTCTAATTGGGAATCTTGACCTCTTTTCAAGAAATAGAGCGGATGAATGGATTTGGACAAAAAATGCTATTGGGCAGTTCTCTGTTAAGTCAGCCTATGAGCCTATGGATTTACAACCACTTAGCACGAGAGTCTTTAATTGGAATAAGGTGTGGAAAAAGAACCCAATCCCTAAAATTAACTATTTTTGGTAGGTTGTGATACATGGAAAGATTCTCACAATTGACAATCTTAAGAAAAGAGGCTGGTACTTAGTCAATAAATGATACCTCTACAATAGAGAAGAAGAAACTATTATGCATTTATTCTTTTAGTGCTCCTATGCTCAAGAAGTATGGGATTTCTTCCTAGAGATGTGTAAGATTGAATGGTTTTTCCTTGCCTCGGTTAAAATGTTTGTTGAAGGGTGGTGCTTGAGCCCTTATTCTCATAATATAATCCTTGATTTATGGGGACATGTTTCCCCATTTCTTACTTGGGGTTTGTGGAAAGAAAGAAACAATAGGGTCTTTAAGGATGCTGCTAAGAGTAGTAAGGAGCTATGCATGGTTATAAGGAGACAAATTCAAGAAAATATTGAAAGCTGTTAGTACACCCAGTCTAAGTAAGGGCCTACCTACCAAGAGTTAAGAATAAAGCAGCAATGGAAGATTTCCCATGACCTCAACAATGTGAAATGGGCTAAATAGATCATAAGAAAAAGTACTGTTTGGATTCCTCCTAATCTAGGATGGGTGAAATGAAATTTTGATGGATGCTCAAAAAGAAATCTTGGGCTAGCAGGAGCGGGAAGAGTGGTTAGGGATGAAAGAGGAATTTATCTTGCTGGATACAACAAGGGATTGGGAACAACAACAAATAATTTTGCTGAAGACTACATTGTTTGGGCTGGAATCGGTTATCTTAGAGACAATGGGTATAGGAAGGTTATTGTTGAGGGAGATTCTAAGATTATTATTGACTATCTTAACAATATAGCTAAAGCACCTTGGGAAACAAAAGACCTTCTAGATGACTGTAAAATCATGTTACAATCTTTCCAACATTACAAAGTCCATCATACTTTTAGGGAGGGTAATATGGTCGCGGATGCAATGGCTAACTTTGGCCTTAGGTAGGAAATTTTAAAATATTGGGAATTCTCTAATCTATTTAATCAATTAAAATAAATATTTGCTAAGAATAGATTGGAAGTGATTGATAGATTGGGAGCTCAAATTAATTATGGATAGAGTAGTAATGATTAAAAATATTGGTGGATTTAGGAGTCCTGTTGTCATGAGGAATCCTTGGTGGCATCTTAGCAAGTTGACAAGATGGATTGGGTGGAACGAGGGAAAAGGTACACTAAATCCCAATGATATAAGAGGAACGAAATGGAAAGGACAGTGTACTTGGATTGCCTTGTACTTCGAAAAGGAAGGCTTAAATGAGGAAATAATGAACACAATATGTACTACAAAAAATATAGATTATGATCTTGGAAAAGACATATTGGCATGTGCTAAGGTAGACAAAAAGATGAGTAATAAATTAAGTATAATCATGACTAAGAAGGGTGGTGGAGCTGTCATATTTAATTATGACAGGGCTCAAAAAGATGATAACTGACTTTGTTTCATTTTCAAACAACCTACCAAATGTTTTGAGCCGTTATTTGCTCAAATGAACAATCACAAGGTCTCCATTCACACTGAGTTTTTTGAGTTGCCGGTTGGGATTGCCGAGAACGACGAATGGCAAAGAAACGAGTTTCTTCTCCTTCCAAAAAATTATCCCTACAAAGAAAACGCCATGGGAGGCCCAAGGTAGAGAATGAAGCTGTGTAAGTATGATTCTTTGCGAAAAAACTCGGAGCTATGGGTCTTTTTGAAAGAGCTAGGTTTACCCTATACTTTGCTGCCATGGATGGTTATAATGAACAGTTGAGTTATAAGTTTGCCAATGCCTAGAAGGATGGTGAAGTGCAGATGGGTAGTCTCCATTTCAAAGTGGATGTGAAGCTTATAGCTAAGGCGACAGGACTGGCCTATGAAGGAAAAAAGGTGGCAAAGGTAAGTAACGGTAAATACCAAGATTATATTGAAACTTTTTTTAGGATAAAGAGAAGGCTAAGAGATTCCAGAATGGTTATTCTATGGTTTTACTTCCTCCCCCATACCATAATGTGTGTTATTTTGTGATGAAATATTTCACGCTTGAAGGTCGCTTCTAGTTGGTTAATGGCTACCACTTCCCAATTTTAAACCATATCCGACACCTTAAGAAGAGTAACCTACCTTTCTTTCTCTTCTCATCCCTGAGTTAGAGCTTAACCAATGGTGCAAATCCACCATTACACTAGGGCCTAATTCATGCTATTTGTAAATATGTGCTGGCCATGTCCCCACAGACTAATCTTTCCCTCAATCTGATTGAAAACCCTACCCGTAAGAGCTCTGTGAAAATTGAGCTTATTGAGAGTCGCCCTCACACCCTGTCTTAAAAACCTGCTAAGACTTCTCCTAACCTTGAGGACCCTTTGTGGTCGGATCTTCTTAAAGCCACTCCTGAAAAACAAAGTGTTGTTTTTATTGGCCCTACTATGAATAAAAAAAGGAAAATGCTTATCCGCAAATTGGGGGCTGACCCAAACACTATCGCTATCTCGGATGACAATGACAACCCAAAATGTTCTACTCCAGTGGGCCGAAGGTCTACTAGGCTTGCTTTGGCCTCATCAAAAGGGTCATATAACAATATAAAGTCAAAAAATTCAGGAGAAAAATGTGTCTCTGGATCTCAGGATAGTAAGGGGAAGAAGGAAGTAAAGGAAGATATTGATTCCTCTTCGGAGGAAATCCCGAACAGTCTTGGTGGTGAGTCTATTGAGAAGGAGGATTCCAACAATGAGGAAATTGAAGGAGATTCACAACAAGAAGAGATTCAGGGAGCTGAAGAAGATATTGATAGGGATGTGGATAATGAAAATGCAACGAAGGACCCAAAGGTGATGGAAATCAAAAACCCTAGTGAAGAGAATTTAGCTGGTTTTGACACTGATAGAATTAGAAGGGTGGAGGAGAGGTTGGAACTAATGGAAAAGATGATGCAAGTGGATGATAAGGATAGTAGATTCCAGGCCCTTGAAAAGGTTGTGAAGAACTTGTGCACTGTGGTGGATGTTGTTATGAAAAAGGTTTTTATGACTATGGTTTCCGGTCAAGGAAAAATCAAGAAGCAACAAAGGAGAAAGGTGACATAGGGTGAAGAGGAATTATTCGAAAAGATGGAGCCTAAAGAGAAGGTTGAAGACACTGTCGAAGACTTGCTAAAAGCTTGGAGTTTGATCAAGGATGCATAATCCTTGGTCTTTTTTCTACTTTTTTGTCTCTTGCTA